>SNQJ01S0082665.1:44260-64797 GCA_010110895.2 Picea sitchensis
GTGTCACTTTTTGTATCATTCTCCACCTGATCGTGCGACAAGGCTCGGCTCCTCCTTGTCCTCTCGAATCCCCGATTTCCGATGAGCTCCTTCTCTATGAGCTAGCCCCTACCGGCTATGCCCTGGTCCATACGACCACATACCATAAGACCGCAGCCTTATATCTCTCGTCGGGGTTTCGGGGTTTACGATGTCAATGTGCATACACCCCTTTGACCCATGATATGTCTATCCTCGACTTCCTCCTTACTCCTGACATGCATCCCACCGAATGGATGGTTCAGATTCCACGTCAGGGTTTCCTCTAGGGATTTCCCTGATCCTTCATCCAAGGGAATACCGATTTGGTGATTCTCAATACGTTGGTCTTCCGATGGCTCCCGGCCTTTGACCTGCCACGTGTCCTCCACTAACTCCTGGGTGGCCCACATGCTATATGCATTATCGGGAAATCGCGTATCGCGATTTCACAATCTCTGATGCAATTGTTCACGGGACTCGTGAAGCTCTGATTCTCGATTCTTCGATGAAGCCTCATATTGATCTTCTCCCGGTGGCGCTCGATCGCTTCCAAGCGTCCTTCAAAATGGACGGTCCCGATTATGTCGGGATTTCTCACATCCCGAAATCGACATTCCTGATGTCAAGTGAATTTGTCATTTCAAAGTCCCGATCCCCGATGCCTCTCCATTGACTAGAATCAATGATTCATATTCAACCTTAATCTGACGGCTCGGACTACATCGCAATTTCACATATCGCAAAATCGACATTTCTGATGTCAAGTGACTTTTTCATTTCAAAGTCTCAATCCCTGATGCCTCTCCATTCGCTGGAATCAACAGTCCAGAATCAACCTCGATATGACGGTGGTCAGGTCCTGCGCTTGGATATAATGGCTGAGACCTGTCCTCCTCTTTAGCACGCTCTTCTTGTCTATATTCAGATCTGACGGCCCTCATGCTGTAGAGAATTTTGGATGGGATCCAACGGCTGTGGATCTCTGTCTTCATTCTCCTCTGCAAACTCCTGTATCTTGAGCTTTGCTGCGCTTGTTTTCCTTAACGTTGTTCCTCCTTAGATTTCACGTCTGAATCCCCAAGGGATATTATCCTTCTTATCCTGCCATCTCCACTGTTGTACTTGACATCAATCACAAGCATACGCTACTTGGTAAACATTTGCCAACATAGCGAACCCTACGAAGATGTCCGATATTCACAGTCCAAAAATTGCGACGGATATACCTAGACCTAGCAAGACAAATAAGACCAAAGAAGTCCATAATTTAGACAACACATCCATGAAGATCAATTCCATCTCAGCAAATCAAGGAGGAGATGGTGGAGATATAGATGGTGCATAAGTTGAACCAAAGAAAGGAAAAGTTACAACACCTAGAGACAAGGAGGACCCCTCAAAGAAAAGGAATGTTTCCCCTCCAAAACCTTCTTTGAGGAAGAAATTGAAAGTAAACAGAACCAAATTTGAGACCCCCCTTACCTCAGACGACTTCGACTTCATCATCAGAGCACTGAATGATGCTTCACTGGAGATAGCAGAGAAGCAGGAAGCTAGCAGGAGGAGGTGTTCAATTGGATTAAGGACGAGCTCCAAGGGGTGCAGCAGGCCATACAGTCCAACCATACAGTTTCCATTACGCCTCCATCGGTAGGAACATCAGAACTAGGTGATGAGCCAACTCAACTACACTGCATTGCTGATGCAGTTGAAGCTCACCTTCGATGAGCTCAAGAAGAGACAACACAAGCCACTCAGGCTTTAGTACAAGTAGATAAAGACCTTGAGGAGAAACGCAGTGCTACAAAATGGGAAAATATTTCTCTGCAAGCGAAGTGGGATGAAGAAAAAGTATAGTTACAAGAAATCAAGGAACAGTTGCTCACCGAGCAACTTGAGGTTAAGGAAATGGTTCACAGAGCACTTCTCTCTGTGACAATCATTGAAGTAAAGGGTGAGGAGAGAGTTCCACAGAAGGTGGTGCAACTAGAAGAAGTAATCCAGTAGCTCCAACAACGTATAGCAAACTTAGAGCTCCACACTATGCCCAAGACTCCTCAAGATGTAAGGGACCAGTGAGAAGCAACTGCCCACAACACAATTGACAGATTAAAAGCTCTTGCCTTGGAGTGAAAGTAATTGAGTAACCAAAGTGCCCAAACATATGAGAACCTCACTGAGAACCCAGAGTTACAGGCACTGGATTCATAGCTCCAGGAAGCGAAGAAACACGCAGATACCCTACAGGCATAGTTGAAGGCCCTGCCAATTGTAGACAGAATGAAGAGGTCTCACGAACAACGTACAACTAAGCAGCAGATCCATATGCTTCAAAGAAAAGTGATAGAATGCACTCAACGACTTCAATCTTTGTAACATAAGGAATGCATGTTGTTTACAAAGGTCGAGAGCCAAGGAACAGAGCTAGAAAAACTCATCATCACATCAAAACAACACCTAGAAGGGCCAGTGAACGACACAGTAATATAGGAGTTCACTAAATAAGAGGCCACATCAAAGCAGCAAGTCTAAGGAGCTCAAGGCATTCAAGGCAGAATTGGTCAGACTAGAGTGATTCGGGATGAGTCACAGGTGAGTGTTGCAGGCCTGTTGGCCCTTGACCAAGTTTTGGGAGTTTCTTGGTCATGTTGACCTATTTTGAGACTTTGACAGCTTGTCGGAGGAGGAGCACAAGACAAGGCGAAGATCACAGGATCTTGGCCCCCTTTTGTGCCCTTTTTTGGGTTTTTGGGAATATGTAACAGGAATGGGATGTCAGCCCATGGGTTTAACCATGTCTAGGCCTATTTTGTATGTATAAATAGAAGGATAGGCAATGTAAGTTGGTAGTAGTAGTAGTTTAAGAGAATAGTGCATCTATGTGATGTGAATGCATGCTAAGTGTGAGTAGAGTCTGAAAGTGATTTGTGCATGATTGTAAGAGATTTGCAGAGATAAGTGCAGATCCTTGTAGCAGATTATGGAGAGCTCAGTACTATACTGCAAGGAAGAAGGATCTAGTGAGCTGCGTAGATCTTCTGTCCTATGTGGAGTAAGGGTTTTGATGGCTTTGTGTTTGTAACCGATTGACTGAAGGCAATAAAGAAGAATACTTGGTGAATGTAGCCCCAGGGTGGGGGTGAACCACGTAAACACTGTGTTATGTGCTTTGTGATTTGTCTTGATGTGTTCATATGTTATATGCTAAGTGCTTCGATATGTTTAGATAGATCTATTTATGCTTTGTGCTTATTATATGTGAGAATGTTATATCTGATCTAGATAGTCATTCTTAGTGCTTGATATGCTCATTTTGATCCATTTGTATATGCTAAGTGATTGAGTACTGTAGATTAATGAGAATACTGTGAAGCTCTGTTTTATCAAAGAAGTGAATAAGAGATTGTATATTAGGGAACTGATGGTGCTAAGTTCTTTATTAAGTAGTACAATCACATATCTATTTCCCAACTAAGGTTGTAGACACCTAAGTCTTTCAACCACCCCTGCCTCTACCTCAGGTGAGACTTCATCTACTTCGCAGGTGTTGCCAAAAGCGCCAGTAGTTAGGGTTTTTTTGGTGCGATGTTGTAGCGTTGAACCCTGGGTCTGTCCCTGTGCCAACATTGTGATGCATAAGAGATAATATTGATTAAAGTTGAAATGCCGGGAAAGAACAACTATTGTTGAGGACACTAAAGCCCTATAATTGTAGAACCTTGGTGGGGTTCTGGTAATGGGTTAGCGTTCTCCTTGTGTGTGAAATCATTGACAAAATGGATTGTTGAAGGATTGCATAGAAGTGAAGGGATTCCTGAGCCTTGAAGGGTGAGTGAAACAAGGAAGAGGCAACTTAGGGATGCTTATGGCATGGTAGCTTCCATAAGGAGGGAGTGTCAAATGGAACAATGAGATGAATTATTTCTGGAAGTATCTCTATGGAATAGAGAAATTGACTTCGAGTTGTAGTATGAATACCAGAATTGATGTTGGAAAGTAGATCACCATATGGATAACAAGCTTCCAATAGCTAAATCTTGGAGATTTTTTAAGATTTTTGAAAATCTTGATGGTAATATGTAAATAAGTTGCATTGCGGATAGTGAAAAAATAAGGGGAGGGGATTGTAATATCGCAAGACCGAGCCCAGTTGTAATTATAAATGTAACATGTTTTATAGGTTGGTGAGCCAAGTGATTATAAGCTAGGAGGTGTATGTGATGATTAGGCCGAAGAGCCTAGATGATAATGGACAATGAGCCTATTTTTGTATATGAAAATACTCATATTGTTAATATAAATACATCGTTGCATCTAGACTGACCATTATAAAAGAGAATGGGGGACTAAGATCCACTAGGTAGGGAAAGGGAAGGGGCTAAGAGGCTAGGAAAAAGGGATAAGTTGGAGGGATTATCTCTAAGGGAATATTATAATATATTTCCTAAAATACTAAGGTTTGGGAAATAACTCATGTTAACCTAAGTTCCTTTGGGAGAAGGAGGGAATTCCAAGTGGAGAGGAATGATATTCCTGGATGACCACGTGTCAATCCTGACACAAGCAGTTTTATGTGGGAAAGTCATTTCATCTTGGGGGGTTCTCTACCATTATTTCGATTCTGTAATGCATGCTCACGAAATGATTCACTCATGAACTCACGCACTAAGCCATGACCTCCATTATCAGCCTTTGAGCATGCATTCACCTCTGGAACCCACAATTATACTTGAGTTATGTTTTGTATTTTCTGTGAAGCTCAGTGCACCTTTATTTTCATGAGCCTGTGTTGTGTCTTAATGGTTTGTTGTTGATGCCAATGAAATTCATGGACTGAGCATGGCTTGCTTCCATATTATATGTCCTTACCCGTTTTCCATTACTACCTTCACTTGAGCTGAAGGAATATTGAGCAGAGAAGAGGCACACTTCCTCAGGTGGGACAAGCATGCGGGGAATGAAAGGTTGTAGGTTGTGTGTATAAGTTGGCTCCTGGGAGGGAATCCTTCATGATTTAATGTGTAGCATCCCATTGTCTCAGCATAGCCTAGAAATCCCTTTACCTGGGTGGAGTTTAGTCCTAGCTTGGGGGTGAGCCACTGCTTAGAGTGATTAGCATTGTGGTATATGGATTTGAGGTTCGAGGAATCTCTGCACGCAGTTGGTGGTCTTCTACAAAAAGATAAGTACCATTTCTATGTTCATTTACATTATGTGTATGTGTACATGTTTTATATTTATGAATTTATCTTGTATATGATGTACATATAGGCTTTATTGTTATTTTCGCATTTATTTATGTATTAGCATAATGTAATTGTCTGTTAAGTTTTATTTGTATGATGTTTCGTAAGAGTCTCTAAGTGGTGTATACCAGTAGGTCTATGGTTGGGTATGCTACATTTTGGTTATCAAAATCTCAGTAAGAATGAATGTGTTTTAGAGTAGCATGGCCTATCCTGGGAGGCAAGGGATGCTACAATATGGTATCAGAGCTTGAAAAAAGAAGAATTGTTGTAGCATGCCTCAAATTGGGTGGATGGGGGTCGTTACAGTATTAGAAACATTGAATCGATGAGTACCAAGAACATAATGTGGCTGAAAATAAGAGAACTCTTTGTCTTGAATGAAAAAGTAAGATGACATATAGAATTGGTATGACTCTGAGACAAGAAGATTACCCAACTGTAAGATGAGACACAAACAAGTGCCATGTTCAAGGTCGACAATAGCTGGCATAAAGGATTCCAAAAGTTTGATCCACTTCCTTCAATTTCCCCTCCATCCATATAGATGAGTACCTCTTTCTTTTTTAACAATCTTGAGGATACAAATGCTCAATATAGCCCATCCTTCGGATGAGTCCCCCAAAATGTGTTTAATGAACCCGAGGAAGGAGGGGTTCGGTCCCAAATGTGTCCTAGAGATCAGACTCACATAGGTCCTTCAATGCATAGTTTTATGAGCCAAAAGAATGTAAACTTGGTGGTTTTTCATGTTTAGAGAGTTTGAAAATAACTTAAATATGACACCATGGATGAATTTTTAGTAAATTTAGTCTCCCAAGCCCGAAAAACGTTTAAAACAATACATGGGAGAAATATTATAATAATGCTTGATTAGAGTGGTTCTTTTTCATAATTAGTCTTGCGAGGCTGAAAAAGAGATAAAATACCACTTGAAAGATTCCCTTAAAGCCTTTTAACGAGTGTGAAAGGAAGCAAGCTCACTTCATGTTTAGGGAGTCTGAAAAGAGCTTAAAGGAAACTCCAAAGAGTTCCTTTTTTATATATATGTTATGATTCCAAAAAGAGATAAAAGTTTACTCGGTAACCTACTCTCATGTATTAATCAACATGAGAGAGAACATTGACTAATATTGTTACAGAAAAACTTCTATGTTATGTTCCTCATGTATAATAATCAACATGAGAGAGTGGTGAGAACATTGACTAATATTGTTACAGAAAAACTTCTATGTTATGATGGTAATGACCCCCAAGCAAGGATCACTCCTACTAGTGTGTCTCCCTAGAGGTATTTCCCCCCCATCTAGCATGATGGAAGATAGTGTATTCACTCTAGCTTGATGTCCTGAGGTTGGAGAAATACCCCCCAAGTGTCATTTCGTCTGACGAATGTTCTTCTTTCCTCGTTTAGGCGTCTAGTTACTAATAGGATCATTTTCACTAGGGGGAGGAAAAGAAGGTGTTGGACATTTGGTTTAGATTGATGGTCATATGGTTTGGATAGTTGGTTTTCATTGATGTCAACCCTTGGATAGTGACCATGGGTAGTGATGTAAACTCTTATATATTTATGTCAACCCTTGGAGAGTTCAAGTGATGTGGATGATATCTTTGGAAAGTTTATTAGTGCTTGTATGGTTGAGAGTAATGGTGTGTTGTGTCAGATACATTTGAAGGATTTTGATAGCATATTTTTGTAGTAATGTTGAATGAGGAATATGGATTTTAAGTATTTAGTAAATGAATATAAGGAACTCATATATGGATAGTACTCGTCGTTTCATTTTTGGTGATATGTGGAACATCACATAGTTCCTCACGGTTAGGAAGTTATGGATTTGCAAAGATGGAAGCCCCGAATAGTGGAAAAGAAGCCCCTAGTTGGTTAATGAAAGGGTCAAAGTTGTTATAAAAAAAAAATTGAAGAATCCCTAAGTTAAGGAATGTGGTCCAAAAGTGTTCAAGAAGACCTAAATTTAAGGAAAGTGGTTCCAAAGTTAAGGAAAGAGGTTACTTAGAAAAAGTATAAATACACCTCAATAAGTCTCTCATAAACACATCACACATACACATAAGTTCATTGAATATGTATCTAATTGATAAAGTGATTCTTATATTAGGTAACCAAGGATATATAAGGTGCTTTTTAGAGGGAAGATGAAGTAATGAAGGTTGAAATTTCAAGGGAGGATGAAGTCTTGTGAGGATGTGTTCTAAGGTATGTTATTTATAAGCAATATTACCATTTTTTCTATAATGTTTTTTATAGAATGATTAATATAGTGAAACCCAGAGGATACTGAGAAAAAACATCAAGGTACCTGAGATATAAATTTTAGCTTCTGGTTTGTTGTATTTTTGGAGATACACTTTGTGGAAAATAGGGTTTTTGGCTAGTTCTGGAACTAGTCTCAAACATGTGTTTCAGGTAAAATAGTCATAACTTATTCATAGAAGATCCAAATTCAGTGAGAAAAAAATCGTTGGATAGATTATAGTTCGTATTATGTTTGGTGCAAATTTCATATGTAGATATTAAATATTTCGCATGTGGCATTCTCTACAAGGTCGCTCTCTAGAATAAGCTAGAGTTCATCAAGGTCTACCATTTTTTCTATAACTCCTTCTATACGATATTTCGAGCAATTAAACTTGGATTGATTGCAGAGAAGATACTAAATAATATTGTGTACAAGTTTCATACTTTCATTCATTACAAGTACGAAGTTATTCTTGTTGAAAGTTAGTGTTTGTGACTAATCCAAAAACTAGGCTCGTGAGACTAAGGTAATGCTTGATAAATATGTTATTCTCTTGTTGCTGAATTTGAGCAAGGTATTCAGGTATGCGATCACATACACTAGTTCTATTACACAGATATAGGTATGTTTATATGCATGTTTTGAGGGTTACATTTTGGTGATGTTATGGTGTATGGCATGATTGAGACATATCATGAGTGATATGGTATATGGTTGAGGCAAATGGTTTGAGGAGCATGTGCACATTGTTTGTGATACAATTTTGGTATATGTATGAGGCACTGGTTGGTGATCTATATACATTCTTGGTATACATTTGGCACATATTCTTGTCATATGGTTGGTGCAAATTTTATGGTACATGGTATGGTGTTTATGTGCATGGTTGGTAAATTGTATGGTGTTGATGTGCATGGTTGATGCATGGTATAGGGTTGGTACATGGTATGCTATAGGCACATATATTGTGATGATATGTTGGTGATATTGGTGCATACTTGGTAGAGGTATGTGATTTTTATGTTGAGCATATGTTTTGAGATATGATCTTGGTGATATTGGCATGAGTTGCATGTGGATGAGAGTGGATCTGGTCTCATGGATGATATAGAAATAGGTTGGAAAGGTTGATTAGTGACACATTGGATACAGTGACAGGTTGACAGGTTAAAGGTTGATGTGACAATGGTAGTGACAGTGAAAGTGACAAAATTTGTGGCAGTGATAGTGGTAGAGTCTGTGATAGTTGGTCTACACTTATATTTTAGGGCGACAGGACAGGGCAAGGAAAGGGGGTTGTATCCTCCTTCCAGTTGGAGATGGATAATTAGGGGGTTGGATATGCCTTCAGGTTGGAGCCTGAGAACTAGGTGGTTGCAACCACCTTCGATTGGAGCCAGAGAACCCAGCATGTTGTATCCTCCTTCGGGTTGAAGACATAAAATTTAGGGAGTTGTAGCTTCCTTTAGGTTAGAGCCTAAGAATAGGGGGTTGTATCCTCCTTCCATTTGTAAGTGGAGAATTTGGAAGTTGGTGCTTCCTATGAATGAATTATTGATATATATAAGAAATCATTATGTGGTTTTCTCCCATTTGGGTTTCCACATAAATACTAGTGTACTGTGTTCTTGATGTGATGTTGATTTGATGATGATAATGTGTACATTATTATGATATATTTATATATCATAATAAATAAATATACTGCTAAACATTATTGGTAAAGATAAATATTATATATTATGGTTAAAAGTGGAATAATTGCTCACTAACGATTCAACCCCCCCCCCGCTCAGTAATCCAACAATTGGTATTAGAGCGGGTTCCTTCAAGATACAATTTGACCACTAGAAGGAGATCATGGAATATACTGAGAATGGAGTACCACTATTTAATATTAAAAATGGTATAGAATATGAGATGTGGAGTATAAGGATGAGAACCTTTTTAAAGGCACGAGGATATGATATTTGGTATTTAGTTGTCACGTGATATAATAATACCAAGAAAGAAAAGATTGCATCCAGTAAAGAATTGAAGAAGAATAACAAAATAGAAATGATCTCATCTAGGAAGGATTACCTGATCTGGTAAGAAAAAAGGTTGTAAAGTGTTCATCAACTAAAGAACTTTGGGATAAGATACATGATATCTATTTTTCTCCCATCACAAAGTTAGAGTTTTCTATAGAAGATATAGGTACAAAATAGGAATAAATATGTTCATCATGTTAGATGGATTCAAAAGAAGAAGAGTACGAAGTAACAGAGCCCAACAAAGGTGAGTTCTTTTTCTTTAATTGTGAAAAGCGCTAACATCTTGAAATTGAATGCCCTTACTTGAAAATTGAAAATGATGAAATTTAAGACATTACTGAGATTGAAAAGGAAGACCTTATTAGTGTTTTAGATTAACTAAAGAAATAAAGAGAAGAAAACAATTCACTCAAGATAGAATTGATGAAGCAAAGTGAAAGTGTTCAAAGTTTCGAAGAAGCCCAAGAAGTCATGGAGAACTTAAGAGCTCAACTAGAAGAAACCAAAAAGGTTTAATAAAATATAGAAGATCAAAAGTAGTGTTTGGAAGCCAAAATAGTAGAACAGAAGGAAGAAACATAAAAGAGAGATAAGATATTGATAGATCATCTTAAGGAAAGAACTAATGACTTGAACGGCTTGAGGTAGAGTTTGGCCAAGAAGAGAGAACACTTGAAGAAAAACTAATTACATTGAAGATCAAACTTGAAGAATTAAAGAGGATAGAAGAAGTCATGACGATTCAGATGATGAAGAAATAACAAGAGGTTTAGAAGATTGAAGAATAAGTTGTCACATTAGGAGTCAACGTAGTCAACTTAGAAAGAATGTTGAAGAGACAAAAGTATCCACATCATTAGTTGAAATACCAGAAAGAAATAATGAAGAGAATACAAAGACTTATGCAAAAGTAATCAAAGGTTCGATGAAGAAGGAAGAATGTAAGACCCTGAAGAGGAGTGTTCCAAAAGTGTAGAAGAATCAAGAAGAAGACTAAAAAAGAAGACCCTCGACATTTAAGCCACAAAGAATCTTAAATAATGATCAGTTAAGGAAGGAATTAAGAAGGACTACACCACAAAGAAGATTTTTCACTCCCATTTATGTAAATTTATTTTATGGTCATTGTTTTTATTGTACTAACTTTGGACATAAGGTTGCATATTGTAGGGCTTAAGAAATAAATTATTATGTGGACCCACATAAAATTGAATTTTACGAATGCCATAACTATGGACACATAGATCGTGATTGTAGAAGCATGATTGATAATTCCATGAAAGAGAACACTGATATCATATATAAGAAGGTTTGGAAAAGAAAACAAGGACCGACAAAGGAAGATCATATGAATGAAGGACACCCAAAAGTCATACTCTCAGGATTGGAAATAGTATGAGATGAAGAAAAATATACAGGAAAAAATAAAGATGTCAGATATATGAAGGTTTGGAGAAGAAATGAAAAACAAGAAGAACGGGTGAGTAAATACCAGGTCCCAGAGATCACATGATTTTCAGTAGTACGAGAAATAAATGAAGAACATGTGAATAAATAACAAGTTCAATAGATTGTACTTTCAAGAATTGTAGTGCAAGATCAATCCATAGACAAAATGAAAGAAGTCAGAGTTCAAAGAGATGATGAGTCTGTAGACGAAGATGAAGATTAATCCACATCAGAGTAAGTATTGTTCTGATCCATATGAATTGGAGACTCCCAATAAATATGAATATTGAACAAGTGGAATCAGTGCAATAGCTACTACATATCAAAGATCCATCCTTAGTGTAGCTTACAGAGTTTGAGAAGACATATTCATAATAGTCAAACATCAAAATTACAAGTATGGTAGATTTATTGAGAAATGAATGTTCCCACACAGGTGTCAGTTGGTAGTTACATAGGCAAAAGGTTATGATTGTATTCAGGTAGATATATCTTCAGTACAGGTTCTTCCAGACATGTAGATTCTGATGAGTAGATATATTAGATCAATGGACACAGTTGATGATCAATTGCATCCGTGAAAACATC
This sequence comes from Picea sitchensis, assembly GCA_010110895.2. Lineage (NCBI taxonomy): Eukaryota > Viridiplantae > Streptophyta > Pinopsida > Pinales > Pinaceae > Picea > Picea sitchensis. The sequence continues at coordinate 55,865 of SNQJ01S0082665.1, forward strand.
ATCATAGTACAGTAACAGATGGGTCAACAATGTGGAAAATTGAGTAGCAGAGTTATGGATAGTTTGTGACATATGGTCAGAGGTTGATTTATATATTCATAGATCGATTCAAAGACTAATTCAGATATCAAATCAGAGATGGTCAAATGATTATGATAAAGGAATATTTGAAATATTTAACTTTGATTTATTTTTATATATGTCATGAATTACATGAGGAAGCACCAATGGTCTATAAACATCATTGGAAGAGAGGAAAGGAAACATTTCATAGGTAGCTCTAAATCTTACAAGAAGGAAAATCATCACAGAGAGATAAAAGAAGATTAGTATCATGTAGTCAGGGGGATACATATCCATAGGGGGAGTTACTCCTTCACCCATGGTTGGTTTAAGATGGTGCAGTATCAGGAGGGTACATATCAACAAGGGGAGTTAATAATTTGTCAAAGTGTGAGATATAAATAAAGTCATGAGGATGGAGAGATAGAGAGAATACAAACATGGAGAGTATCCCCAAGGAGAGTTCAGTAAAAAAAAGCAACCACAAAGGCAGAGAGATACCGAGAGAGACACCCTTTTACATTGATTTCAAAGGGGGAGAGTGAGAAAGTTTGATGATGAGTAATGATCACAAAGATGGTTTAGCATGAGCGTTTCCATGTCTAAGTGTTTCCATCAATGTTGGTGTTGCCATCAATTCCAAAGTGTGCAATTGTTGGAAAATTGGTTTAGATTGATGGACATATGGTTTTGATAGTTGTTTTTCATTGATGTCAACCCTTGGAGAGTGACCATGGATAGTGATGTAAACCCTTAGAGATTTATTTCAACCCTTGGAGATTGCAAGTGATGTCGATGAAATCATTGGATAGTTTATTAGTGTTTGTATGGATGAGAGTAATGGTGAGTTGTGTCAGAGACATTTGAAGGATTCTGGTAGCATATTCTGGTAGAAATATTGAATGAGGAATATTGACTTGAATTATTGAGTAAATGAATATAAGGAACTCATATATGGATAGCACTCATCGTTTTGTTTCCACTGATATGTGGAATGCCACATAGTTCCTCATGGTTAAGAAGTTATGGATTTGCAAATATGGAAGCCCTAAAGAGTGGACAAGAAGCCCCTAGTTGGTTAATGAAAGGGTCAACATTGTTATAACTAGAAAATTCAAGAAGTACTAAGTTAAGTAAAGTGGTCCCAAAGTGTTCAATACGCCTTAAAGTTAAGGAAAGGGGTCCCAAAGTTAAGGAAAGATCTTACTTAGAAAAAGTATAAATACACCTCAAGAAGTCTCTCATAAACACATCACACATACACAGAAGTTCATTGAATATCTATCTAATTTATAAAGTGATTCTTATCTGAGGTAACCAAGGATATATGAGGTGTTTTTCAAAGGGAATATGATGTAAAGAAGTTCTAAATTCCAAGGGAGGATGAAGTCTTGTGAGGATGTGTTCTAAGGTATGTTATTTACAGGTCATCTTGCCATTTTTTCTATAACTAGTTTTCTAGAATGATTAATATAGTGAAACCTGGAGGATACTGAGACTACATATCAAGGTACCTACGGTAGAAATTTTAGCTTCTGGGTCGTTTTATTTTGGGATATACACTCTGTGGAAGATAGGGTTTTTGGCCATTCATGGAACTAGTCTCAAACATGTGTTCCGGGTAAAATAGTCATAACTTATTCATAGAAGATACAAATTATGTGAGAAAAAATTAATTGGATAGGTTACAGTCTATAGTATGCTGGGTGCTAATTTAATATACATATATTAAATACTCCACACATTTCATTCTCTAAGGTCACTCTCTAAAATAAGCCATAATTCAACAAGTTCTACCATTTTTTCTATAAATCCTTTTCTGGGATGTTACGAGAAATGAAACTTGGAAGAATTTTAGATTATTTTTGAAAGTTAGTGTTTGTGGCTAATCCAAAAACTAGTCCTGTGAGACTAAGGTAATGCTCGATGAAGATGTTATTCTCTTGTTGTTGAAGTTGAGGAAGGTCTGCATGTCTGTGATCATATACACCAGGTATATTATAGATTTATAGGTATGTTTATATGCATGTTTTTAAGGTTACATGTTGATGATATTATGGTGTATGGCATGATTGAGACATATCATGAGTGATATGGTATATGGTTGAGGCACATGGTTTGAGGATCATGTGCACATTGTTTGAGACACATTTTTGGTATATGTATGGGGCACTTGCTGGTGATCTATATACATGCTTGGAATACATTTGGAACATATTCTTGACATATGGTTGAGGAAGATTTCATGGTACATGGTATTGGTACATGGTATGGTGTTGACGTACATGGTTGGTACATTGTATGGTGTTGATGTGCATGGTTGATGCATGATATAGGGTTGGTAAATGTTATGGTACAAGAACATATGTTGTGATGATATGTTAATGATATTGGTGCATGTTTGGTGGAGGCATGTGTTGTTGATGTTGAGAATATGGTTTGAGATATGTTGTTGGTGATATTGGCATGATTTTCATGCAGATGAGAGTGGATATGGTCTCGTGGATGAGACAGTGAAAGGTTGGATAGGTTGATTAATGACAGGTTGGATACAATGACATGTTGATATCTTACAGGTTGATGTGATAGTGGAAGTGACAATGATAGTGACTGTGACAGTGACATTGATAGTGATGTAATTTGTGGCAGTGATAGTGGTAGAGTTTGTGATAGTTGGTCTACACTTATATTTTGGGGAGACATGATAGAGAAAGGAAATGGAGTTGTATCCTCCTTCTGATTGGAGCTGGAGAATTAGGGATTTGGAGCTTCGTTCAAGTTGGAGCATGAGAACTAGGTGGTTTCATCCACCTTCTGATTAGAGCCAGAGAACCCATGGGGTTGTAGCCTCCTTCTGGTTGGAGCCATAGAATTCAGGGAGTTGTAGCTTCCTTCAGGTTGGAGCCTCGTTCTAGTTATAGATGGATAATTTGGAAGTTGGTGCTTCCTATGAATGAATTCTTGATATATATAAGAAATCATTTCATGGTTTTCTCCCATTTGGGTTTCCACATAAATACTGATGTACTATGTTCTTGATGTGATTTTGCCTATGTTTACATTCTTATGATATATTTATTGGATGAATTCATAGATGATACATTGATGATACACTGATAAACACTATTGGTAAAGATAAATAATGTATATTGTGGTGAGAAGTGGAATAATTTCTCATTATTGATTCACTGCCCCTCTTAGTAATCAAACAAAATGTTCACATATGCAATCTAGAGTGAGACTCGATTCTAATTGAGGGGGGTCTATTTCAATTTTTAGCGATCTTGACAGAGACGATGAACTATGCTTGTAACCTATGGGTTTGATTCTCAGACCTATGTTTCATTTTTAAACAAGCTTGAAACTAGAAACCATACTTGAGACCCTCTGTTTCATTTTTTAACAAGCTTGACACCGAAATGGGAGCTCTGCTCAAACCTGGTTTCATTTTTTAACGAACTTAAAATCACAAAATAAACTATGCTTAAAGATGGGTTTAATTTTTTAACGAGTTTGAAATAAACAAATAAACTATGCTAAAATACCTCTAATTGACCATGGATTCCAAGAGGACAATGCTCTTTAAGGAATACATGTCAAGGGACAAACCTTGGTAATGGCTTCCAGGAGATCTTCGTTAGATGGAAAAATGACACTTTGGAAGGAATACATATCAAGGGTCACGATAGGGGTAAGGAGATTAGGATCTAGTAGACCTATCTAAGATATCACCGTGTCAACTACCAGATCTAAATTATAAGAAGGGAGAGATTCCTTCTCATTTGGAGTTGAACACATGGGACATGTTGCCACATAATTGACATGTGGCGGGGCGGATGTCGCTAGGATATAAGGACCATTCACGGAAGTCAGATGGTTGGCCATCATATGAGGGACAATGAATGAAAGATGGTATATGGTCACCATGTTTCCATTGTGAGGGAAACACATCAAGTGAAATACCGTGGACACAACAAACTTCATAGCATAAATGATTTGGATTATTTTGAGAATGAAATGAAAGAAAAAATATAACCGATATATAACAATGAAATACACAAAAATATAGAATAGAACACAAAAATTTAGTGAAAACCAACTTCTATTAATGAATGAAAAAGAAAAAAACTCTAGAACACAAACTGGAAGAATGGAAAAGAAAGAGATGTTGGTTGCACTTCATTCAAAACAAGCTTTACATCACACTCCATTTCCTACCTAAAGGACCTCCTTCACCTCAATTATATATGAGAGATTGAGAGGAGAAAAATTCCCATGATGCATGTGGGATAAATTGGACTAAGTTTATAAAATTCCATAGGCATGTAAAACAATAGTACTTCCCAGACGATCACCCATCCCAGTACTACTCTAGCCTGAGCGTGCTTAACTACAGAGTTTTAATGAGATCTGGTGCATTAACGCTATGATGTAGGCATGTACACAACACCACTAAGAATGCATTACATGATGTATGTAATTAACAAATGAAGATGACTTTACATTCCATTCCCCATCAAAAGGGTGAATATCATGGTTTATCAAAACAACAACCTCAAAATGGTGATTCAATGGAAGAGGTGGATATCCACCAAGACTCATATGGATCACTCCTACCCAATTAGTAAGCAATGGTCCCCATTGCGTCAAGTTCCCTTGAGAGACGAGGAGAATTATGCTAAATATGAAGCTTGGTGCCCTGCTTGCCTTGATGAAGAAGTTGTCTTATTTATCTTGTTGAAGGATGTCATGAATTTGTTGTTGGAGGGGTTGGATCCATCCAAACAATATAGTTTTATGATATACCTAATTGTGGGTGGGAGGACTTTGTCAGTGAATATGCAACATGAAGAGTATGAAGGGTTATGTTATAACCTTTCTTGACTGGGTAGTGAGGAGGCACCCCCACAGGTGAAACAAGAACATCTTGGTACTCTTCGAAATCTACTTTTGATGGATAGAAAGGTCTTGGGAAGAGGCTGTAGTGGTTGCACTGTCTTTTTTCTCACCTTTAGATTGGAGTTTGAAGAGGATAAACTTTGCAGTATGAATTATTACTTTGTGGCATTGTTTTGGTGGGAAATTAGTCAGAACTACCTCTATTATCTGGTATAGATTCCCCCCCAGAGTAAAATTCACGCTACAGAGTCGAGACTCATAAAAAACATGGTGTCTCCACATATATGGTTTTCCTAATAGAACATCACAAAATTCCAGTGGGGAAACGTCACACAATACCTCATCCTTTAAGGGCTTGATGCCGTAGGACAGGAGGCATTGTTGGCTGACACGAAGATCTTGACCCTGGTGAAGCCACCCAATATTGTATGGTTGCGGGTGTGGTGTTGTTGACAAATCCAACTTCTTGACAACCTCTGCTAAGATGATGTTCTTTTGGCTTCCACTATCAACAATAAAATGTAGTGGGGTCCCCTCACCCACATTTGTGAATGAAAGAGTCGCTCCCCCTCCTCAAGATCCTCTTCTAGTTATATTTTTGTAGTTGTGATAGTAGTAGTGGGTTCTACATCAATGATTTGTGTCCTTTTATTATGTTTTGAATCAGGGCCCAAGTCGGGGTTCGACTCTTTGTCTTTTATCTTGGCCACCAATGAATGTATTGAGTGAAATTCATCAATGTTGTGCCAAGGGATGTTGTGGAAATCACACCACTTTCTGGTGTATTTATTAGACTTCATGTTACCCTTCTTTTCCTACATCTGGGACTGGCTCTCTTAAGTTTGGCCTTCCTTGCTTTGTCCATGCTTCTCCCACATACTTTTTTTCTTGAATTGCTACTCAAATTTTTTTGCATATCGATAAGAAGATCCTAGTGAGGAGATGTCCAATAAATCCATGTTTGTTTGGATGTACCTTTGTAGACCACTGCAGTACTTCAAAACTAGGTGTTCATAACACACATGACCCCTGAGTATCTTTCCTAGGGATGGGGCATCAAAATTTCGCTCTCCTTAACATCTCAAATCCACTGTCCGGTGTCTTCATCCTCTTATACTTACCCATAGCATTCTAATGACTGCTACTAGGCTCAAATATGAGCTTTTGGTTGCAAGTTATGGATTCCCAAAGTTCTTCGGGTGTTCATTGGTTGAGGACGACGTGATGTCCATGTGAATCCACCACACACGTATTGTCTCCAAGTTCCTTCATCCATGGTGGAAGTCCATCCACCATCCGATCCCTTGATTGGAATCAATATTATTTTAACATGCAAACGTCCAGCACGCAGGCCAGCAGGAAATTTGACACTTTGATGCTTCGACGCTTGAATGCTGAAACCCTCCTTACTGTCTACACATGAGACCCTCTGGATTCCCTAACTCATGAAGTCTCGTAAGCTTGCGACGTGGTTCTGACCTTTGAGCCTTTTGGGTCTCTCTATTACACTACACCCCAAATCCTCCAGAGTCTCGAAGTCCTAAACTCCCATAGTTCCAGTCACTTCACTAACCACTTTGGCTAGGCAGGAACGTACTAGGGGATGACACGTAGAAGGGCTAGGGGTGACCTGTGTGACGTTCTAATAGGAGTATAGGGTCTATGGAAAGCACAAATGTAGCTGACACATGGCACATAGATCATGGTTCCACATCACCCTGGTGAAATTGGCTTACCACGTCACACCAGACTGACATCCTTCTAACATCCCTCAATATCACAGTTGAGATTCAACCATATAGATCCATAGATCCACGACTAAATTTACTTTGTGATTCTGACCTTCGAGAGTTTTGCAATGAAAACTCCTCTTTTCACTCGGAGTTGGTCCGTGTCAGGCTGACCAAAACCTAGATATGATTTTTAGGAAGAGTCCCCAAGTGTCCTCAAATCGATGACACTCGTTACTACACACTTCAGATATTATCGACACACCACACCTCAAATTCCATGGAGTGCCCAGTCTATGGACTAAAGGATCTAGCACCATGCGTCCCCTTTATATCGATGACTGAGAGGGATTATGAAGGATATTCAGATCCACGGTCCACATTACTTCGTGATTTCATCCTTCAGGGGATTTGACTTTGCAACACCCCTATCCTCCCAAAGTGGTCACCATCGGGCTGACTACATCATAAATCTGATGGATAGGAAAGAACTTGAAGCATCCCTAGATATACGGTCCTGGTCACTTCATGACTCTGACCTTTGAGGGTTTTTGGATTTACTTCCGCTCCATTCTCCCAAAGAAGGAAGTACTATGTGCGGGTCCCTCCTCTTGAATGATCAGACGATAGGTGGGGCTCCTAATGATCCCCCCCCAAAATATATGGCTTTTCTTTACTTCGTAACTTCGGCATTCAGGGATTTTAATGCTATGGCATCTCTATTCTCCTGAAGTGGTACTCCGCCGAAGTCATCTAGGTCTAGATCCAATGGCTGAGGGAACCCATGAAAATTCTCAATCGGTGGATGATGCTACTTCGCGATGGGGATTTGGATCCCGATTTAGTCGACAAGATAGGTTCTTCTAACCACTAGGGAAACCGACCAATGTTGGTCAACCTTACAGGTAACTGTAAATCTTGGTCACCTTCGGCTATGTTGACCACCTATTCATCTAGGGGGTCAACTCATGTGCCATGAAGATATGCATCATCAGATGCAAATATGTTGAAGACAGTATTGGTTCTACTTGGGCATTTTATGTTCCAGCACAAAAATTTTGTAAACGAAATTTCTGCACCCCTGCGTGGGTTAATAATGTAATATGTCTACATGGATCATAGTTAGGTCAGGTACCTTGGTATGTTTTCATTGGGAGATTTCTTTTCACCGAGGGTTTTTTATCCTCAGGTTGTCAACTGGGCTTTTTAGCCTGGTTGATTTCCCATGAGTTTTTCCCTCACACATGTAATAATTCCTCCAAAGTGGTGAACGACGTTCTAATGGTCTCATCCTTTGGTAGCTATTGTTTAGTAATGATTTAAATGACCATGCTAGACATTTTAGAAATTTTTGCAGAATTTCGTCGAGTCTAGATAGGTTTTTTTTAATTAATTAAAATTATTTAATTTTCCTAAGGTTGGGATTTTAATTATTTAATTAATTAAATGTTTTTGAGAAAATATTGTAAAAACTGGGTCTTTGGGATTTTGATAGGGGTATTTGTGCTCAAAATAAATGGAATGGCACCCCCTACACCCATATACCAAGTTTCAGCTCAGTCGGACAAATTTTGCTATGCATTTGTCCACCCGGAGTCAAAGTCAGTCAAAACAACAATTTTAATTGCTAAGTCATTTTTGTAATTTTTGTAAAAAAGAGTTAATGGGTTAGTTTGAAGGTGTAAAAGATAAATATTAGAATTTACCTAACCCTCTCAACCTTTTCCAACCTATTCTAACCCCTTACCCACCTTCTACACTCAAAAATCATGCCCCCCTAGGGGGATTGACGTTTTTCCTTGGTGGAGGTTGTTGTGACTTATTTGGGCCCCACTCTCATAAGTTATGACTCCCTTTGACCCCCACATCACCTCTTAGGATGATCCCACTCCTTTTTTCTCATTAATCCCCCTCCATTCCTTCATTTTCACCCTTTTTTTGCCCCCTCCAAGAGAAGTTACGCCCCCCTCTTCTGGAAACTCCACAAATGATTTTTTTTAAATTATTTGAGACCTCTCACCTTCCTTGGCATCAATCCCAAGGCCTTTCACACCTTTTTTCTTGATCCCAACACCTCCTACATTTTCCTACACCCTAGATCTATCTTTCAAACCCTAGATGGTGTGCCCTAGCTTTGAGATCTACTCTTATGCTTGGTGGTGGATTCTTGGCATTGATCCAAGAGAGGTAGGGTTTCCTCTCCAAGTATAAATAGATCCCTCTCCTCACTCCCAACTCACC
>SNQJ01S0082665.1:66738-78003 GCA_010110895.2 Picea sitchensis
GGGGACCGTCCCGTGATCCTCCAGGAGGGGATCCTTTCTGGGAAGTACTCTTACTGTCAGGACTGACCTGGGAAGCTAGGGTGGGCTTCGTTTCCTTACTATATTGAGCGCTCGATAGTCATTTGTCCAAGGGAGGAGGAAGTTTAAAGCCCCAACATAGTTTAGGGGGAGGGAATAAAATTTATCTAACTTTTAAGAAACTCCTTAAACATCTAGTTGCATAGAAAATCCTTCTGTGTTGGGGGGATTTAGATGAATGCGTAGGAACACACATTGATAATAATTTCATGCTCATAATCCTTATTGCAACTACATGGGTTATGTCTTTAATGTTTCATGTCTTTATGAGCATATGAGTTAAACATTGTTATATCTTTTGGTTTATTTGCTCTTGTGGTGTGATTCAAGAAGGGGTTGGGTATCCTACATGGGGAGGCATCACCTTCTTGAGTCTTGAGTGCTTTTATGGTTTCCATTGAAAATCCGTCCAATAGAGTAAGTGTTATTGGGGCATGCTTGGCTCATGTGTTGATCTCACTTTGATTTTCATGTATTTGTGTATCTATTTTTATCTTGTGTAATTATTGTAACATCTTTGATTCTTTTTGTAAGTAATTGTAATATTTGGTTTGGGGGTAGTTTCTACTTGTTTTACTTGTAAACACTTTTGTAACTGAACCACCCTCAAACGTAGTTGACCCCATTGCCCAACCTTAGGCACTAGTATTAGTTGACTTAGGGAAATGGTTGATTGACATATAGATAGACTTGCACTTTGCATTTGCTGCCTTAGCATCTTAGGCTAGTTTCCCCCCTTTAACCTTTAACAAATTAAAAACAACTCCTAGAACAATAAACGTTAAATCCAATCTAGTAACTAGGGTCTACCCCCATTGGATTCCCTAGGAGTAAGCCTAGAAGGAAGAGGTTCCAGTGAAGGTGACAGTGTGGATTGTGAACCTAGGCATTGTGCCTCCAAGGACACACTAAGTGAGATGGACTTTGCTCACGTTTGCAAGTGTGTATTAGGACGAAAACATGCTATTTTGTGACTATTAGGGCCGACAATACTCCAAAGTCTTGGACTTTCGGAGATCCAAAGACGTAAGGACTTGGCTCCCTTAGGCTTAGCATAGGGTTCCTAGATATTGGTCACATGGGTCCTTCTAAATCTCACGAGTTAAGCACAAATTCCTCATCATGAAATTGCTAAGGAATTGGCCATAATATCTCGGTCGCACAACAAGGAGGCTAAAGAAGATATCCTCTTCAGACGGATAGGGCCAGATTGATGCCACACTTTATATCTATGTCGTCCTACAAGTTTACATCCCACGAAACCTCAAAGGCTAAGTTGAGGCATATAGACGATCAATTACAAGCATAAGTTCACAACAAGATAAATTCATACACATAACTTGATCATTCAATATAGAAACCATTCTTACATGTATAAAGACATGAATTCATCCATTATTCCAATTCAATGCATAGAGTATGAAAACTCCTATCAAAACCAGATAACGTGATGCGAGTACTGAAAGGGGTGCATGTTTCCACCCAACCATAGGCTCAGTCACTCCTAACGGATTTACCACTGGCCACCTCCGAGCTAGATCATGATTCTTTGAGAGATAATTCTTTCTTCTAGATCAACAACAGTCAGGGATGGAGGTTACTCTCCTCCCACAGGATCTTGGAAACAAGTTTTCTCTATACCAAGAAAGGAGGTCTTATTGAATACTTCCTCAGTTACTCAAAACTCTCGTTTATCATCTTGTATCATAACCTTGCTATCCATATCATGTGACTAGAACAAATTCATTTCTCAGTTCTTCCTTGAACTTGAGAGCTTAGTCTCTCTTCTCTACTTCTCTTCGCAACTCTTTCTTTACCCACCACGCCTTCCTTTCTTTCCTTAATCAATAATTTTGCATGTGGTCTGAATTTCAAGTCCGTGATTAGGTATGAAATAATTATAGATGGGTGCTCTGCCCCATCCCCTCATTAAATCTTGAGGAGGTCTTCCCACCTACCAGCCTGACTATAAATCATTCTAGGGTCAAAGGATTGTTCTAGTCTTGAGTAATTAAATCCATCAAGGTACTAGTTTGGTGGGGGTTATCTCAACCATTACTGGTTCCCCTCACCATATATTTCATAGAATTTGTGGTCTATATTGGCAAACCCCCCTTTCAGCAGTTATGCAACGCTTATCCATTTTCTATTAATAACAAAAATTACATTCATTGACCTTTTATAAAAAGGTTCATCAAATCAAACATTCACACATATCGATTTTTCCATAGTCTCTTGGCCAATATAGTTATATTTACAAACTGGGGGAAATGGGGTTGTTACAATCCTCTCCCCCTTAAAGGAACATCATCCTTGATGTTCTGTCTGTCAATGTGCTCTGTATATACAGAAGTAAATAAAAATGGATATGCATGTTTCATGGAATCCTCCATTTCCCACATAGCCTCATCTGGGCCAAAGTGTTTCCACTACACCTTGACCTGTGCAGTGGTTCGGTTCCTGAGTGAGGTTTCCTTCTGGTCTAGTATGCATTGAGGTTCTGGTAGGAATTCTCCCTCTAGTTCCATTTGAATCACAGACCAGTCAATTATATGATTAGAATCATGTACATATTTATTCAATAACAAAACATGGAAAACATTATGTGCCTTCACTGTGGGAGGGATGCTAGCCTATAGGATACATGTCCCACTCTATCTAAGATTTCAAAGGGTCCAAAATATCGGGGTGCCAGCTTTGCACAATGTCCCATTCTTAGGGAACTCTTCCTGGGTCTAATTTTGAGATAGCCATGGTCTCCTGTCTAGAACTCTCTAGGAGTTCTCTTTCTTTCAGCATAACTCTTCTGTCTATCCTGAGAAATTTTCATATTTTACTTAATATGAATCACTTGTTGTTCCATTTCTTTCAGCATGTCGGGTCCGATTGTAATTCTATCCACTAGATTACTCCAACTGATTGGAATCTTGCATTTTCTACCATAGAGGGATTCAAAATGGCTCATCTTCAATGACTCTTGATAACCGTTGTTGTAAGAAAATTCTACCAATGGCAGCGAGGCCGTCTTCCAACGATGGAAAATCTTTGAGAGAGGTGAATCCCGGTGTTTTTAGCTTTAACAATTTTCCTTTTCTTTCAGAAAAATCTAGTCTACTTTATAGAGACCAGATATTGTATATTCTTGTGAAAACAGTAGTGCATCCGGAGATCATATTATGGATTTCTTCATTTATCAGATGTCTTAAAACAGAATTTCAACAAAATAAACTAACAGGATGAATGGGACCATGAACGCGAGATTTAACATGGAAACCAAATGGGGAAAACCATTGTTGTGTCTGTCTTCAATGATTATTATTAAGAAGACATTCTACAACAATGTACTAGTGCGGACTCATACGTGCAGCGGGCTCTACACTATGACTACAACCTTCTCTCATTTACCATCCTTTTCTAGAAGGGAGCTTCAACCCCCAGAAGATGGGAACGGTTTCTCTTGGCGGTGCTATTATTGCTGAAGGGTTTAACCCTCATGTTCACTGCTGACCACGTTTCATTATTTTTTCACACTGGATCAGGCAGTTTTATCTAGTGGTTTAACAGTAACAAATATTATCTCAGAGTAGGCTTGTAGATCTGGTCGGTGTTTACCGGGACATGTGTTAAACAACTTCGATGAAGCACGGAGAATGATGCCTTACCGGCCTGGCGCTCTGCTTCACCCTCTTAAGCTGCTTCGACTTTCTATACGCCGTGGGTTCTCTCGCCCTTTGTAGCACTGGATCTCTATCCTCTCTTCAACCCAGCGCCTCCAGAGTTTTTTCTCATCTCTTATACACACATGCACAACATTTCAACTTCCCAACTCCTTGGGAAGAATAGCGATGTATCCGATAGCGGAACTCTAACTGTCGACAATTAATTTGCAATTATGAATCTGTTTCACTAACGGAGTTGTAATTGAAGGAGTTAAATGTGTGGGGAGGAACAACAACCCTCCGATAAATTCAAGCTTTATCCAACGGTCAGATCGCTCCGGTTTTGCTCATCATTGATTTGACATTCAACGTGTCGAGATACATTACTTTTCGGAACCTCCGTTCTCGATCGATGAGCTCGCTGGAACTTTAGCCTCTTCCGTGCTAATACAACGTATAGGCCTTATTTTATAAGACCGATCAACACATGACATGGTCAAACCTTCAGCCGGGTTTTGATTGTTTCGATGTCACCATGCACGTACCTCCGAGGGATTCGATCCCGTTCGATTAGCCAATATTACCGTCCTCTCGGATGACGGTCCGATTGAGTTGGGATTTCCGGGACTTCGATGTCCTGTTTCTTTTTAACCTTGAATCGTTTCTCGATGTCCAGATATCGCAGGCCGATGCCTTGATCGCCGACACTTTTCCCTCCGGATGCATCAGATGGTCCAGATCCTCGATACCTGGCGGCGTCGTGGTTTGATACGTGTTGAATCTGCTCCGCGATGTCACTCGATTCGCGGCTTTTTGTATTGCGAGTGTTGATCTACGACACCTATCATTCTTTGGTTGTGCCACGTAATGTCACGGTTGCCACCGTCTTGTTGCCATTCGATTGATTTAGCATGCTCAGCGAAATCGGGATTTTCGATGCATTGTTTTCTTTGCATGTTAGACAGATCGAAACTCGGTAAACCTCAAAGTACGCCGCGATCCTCATGAATAGATGGTCAGATCTCATTCGATTCAATGGTAGGAATTGAATCGGATTTACTTATATCATGTCAGGATTTTCGTGCATTGTTTTCTTTGCATGTTGAAACCACGATCGAAACTCGATGAAACCTCCAAGATTCTGCATTACACTAATAGACGGTCCAGATCTCATTTTCGATTCAATGGATGAGATTGAATCGAGTTCGCTATATCCGCGAAATTGGAATTTTTAGTTGCATTGTTCCGCGAGGACTTCGTGAGCTCGATTCGATTCTCAGATGGCTTATCCCCTCGCTTCTTTGGTCGGCGAACAATGGGTATCTTCTTCAATCGATAGTGCGGATCACTTCTTCTGCGTAACTACTGCATAACATCGCATTTTCTCCCAGATCAGTATCGGGATTTCGGTGAATCGGCTCTCCGGTCTGCTCTTTCTGTGCTCCTTGCAGTAAGCGTATGCCTCCCCGAGGCTTGTTCTTTTGTTTGTCACGTCATCTGTAAGACGGGTAACAATCCTTTATTATTCTTTATACATGCCATCATCGCTGCGTACTTTCCATCAATGACAAAGATCATGCTACCTATTGAACATTTCCAACAATCTCCCTTGTCATTGATGTACTAGATCCCTCGCATCTTTTCTCCCTCTTTGACATCAGTGGAAAAGAGTGGACAATGCCATGCTCTACGAAACCCTCATCTGTGAATAACCATGCATATGATCCAATGCTCCCCTTAGCGAGAATTTCTGTACTTAGTGGGCGATCCTCACGCGGCGGAGACTACTCCGGTTTTGTCGGAGATATTTGAACACTTCTCTGGGTAGAGGCTTGAGTAAAGATATCGGCCACTTGTTCTTTAGAGGGAACATACTCCAATTTCAACTTTTGCTCAAGCACCTGTTCTCGTAGAAATGATATTTGATGGGAATGTGCTTGGTCTTGGAATGCAAACTCTTCAAGATTTTCAAATAAAATGTTCATCTCCTTTCTCTATTATGTGTGATAATACATAATAGAGATAGGAGATGAGCATTTGATTTAGAGATCTTGGAAGGGTTTGCATCATCCAAATAACTTGAGTGCAAGCGAGTTGCTGCGATACGTGATAACTTTTCGTAGATAAAGGCAATGGAACTTTGTTTCTTGCTGAACCAAGATATATAGAGTCCCATGTAGATGCACCACCACTAGTACTCTTTCGATCATCAACACTTCCGGCCCAATCTGCATCGGGTATTATGCATGAAGAGTAAGATTAGCATTCCTTGGATACCATAGTCCAAAATCTTGGAGTTCCTTGTAGATATTTGGATATTCTTTTCACTTTGCCTGAAGGTGAGACTCTTGGATTGAGCTTGAAATCTTCCTACAATCCCAACTACATGCATAAAGTCTGGTCTTGTCCCAGTGAGAATTGATGAACTTCATCATAGATCTATATTACATTCACCGTGGGAGAGTCATCATGAGTACTGAGATTACCTTTCGGTTATCATTATTGAATAATCTTGGCAGGTTGCAATCTCCATACCATACCTTTGAGGATTGCTTGAATATTTTGTTTGTTGATAGGAAAATACCATCGCTGCTGTTGTACTTGTAATCCTAGAAAGAATGGTAGTTCCCCAAGTAAAGACATTTCAAATTCTGCTGCATATCAGAAGCAAATTCTGACTCATGGATTCTTCATTACTTCCAAAAAATGATATCATCGACATATACCAGCACAATTAGTAGTTTGTCATTTTCAATTTTTGTGTATAAGTTGCTATCAACGGATCCTTTTGAGAATCCTTGTTGATGAAGATATTTGTCAAGGCGAGAGTACCATGCCCTTGGAGGTTGTTTGAGACCATATAGGGCCTTCTTAAGTCTACAAACAAATTTTTCATCATTTACAAAGATGAATCATACGGATTTATTCATATAAACTTCTTCTTCAGGGTCACCATTGAGAAAAGCTGATTTAACATCCATTTGATGAACTTTGATGTGTTGGAAGCTTGAAAGGCAAGAAACATTCTTATGGCTTCAAGTCTGGCTACAGGAGAAAAGGTTTCTTCAAGTCTATACCTTCTTGCTGAGCATAACCCTTGCACACAAGTCTAGCTTTATGTCTTATAACCTCCCCATTCTCATTTAGCTTGTTTTTGAATATCCATTTTGTTCCAATAACATTTTTGTCATGGGGTCTTGGTACTAATTCCCAAGTGTGATTCTTTTTGATTTGATCAAGTTCTTCATTCCTTGCTCTAACCCAACATTCATCTTTGTTGGCTTGATTGACATTGTGAGGTTCAACAGTTGACAGGAATGCCAGATGATTAGAAGATCTACAAGAGTCCTTCTTGTTTGTCCACCTTTGATGCAACACTGCTCCCAAAATTTGAGATCTGGGATGAAGTTCTTTGAACATATCACGGATGGGGCCTTTTGGTGAATCCTCTTCGGATTCTTCATTAGGTTCAGCTGTCTATATCATTCCGATTTGATGTAGAATGATGTATATCGTGCCTTCCTCAGCAGTTGTTTGTTGTTCTTCTTCCTCGACATTTGTTTGTTTTCTTCTCTTGGAGCTTGGAGATTCATTAATAGCAACATCAATACATTCAACAATCTTAGAAGCCTTTTTATTTGTAACATTTATATGCTTTACTCCTGGAGGAATAACCAAGAAATATTCCTTCATCGCTCTCGGTTCAAATTTCCAAGTTTTCATCATTATTCTTGATAAAGCATTTGCTTCAAAAGACTCTAAAATGTTTTACGATTGGGGGTTTTTATACCATAGTTCAAAGGAGTTTATCAGCATTTACATGAACATGTGCTTTTCTTGAGAATATTTCTTTGTATGTCTTGCTTCCCCAAAATGTATCGGTGTTCACACGAATCATCAAACATAGCTCTAGCCATTTGTTGAATTGTTCTATTCATTCTTTTAGCAACACCATTTTGTTGTGGAGTGCACTTCTGGCTTGTCTTTTATGCCATGTTGTTCACAAAATTCAGTGAATTCATTTGATGTATATTCTCCTCTTCGATCAGATCTAAGACATTTTACTTTTAGATCTAATTCGACTCAGCTAGTGCTTTGAAGATGGAACTTCTCAAATGCTTCATCTTATGTTTAAGCGAGTCCAATCAACACATTCTAGAGAAATCATCAATGAATAAGATATAGTATTCTTCACCCCATGGTGACTTTTTCCTCATAGTTCCGCGTAATAATACGTTATGAATGAGTTCGAGGCTTATGATGATCCTTCTTTGGCTTTAAACCGCACTCTAGTTTGCTTGCCGAATTTGCACGATTTGCATATGGTATTCTAAGGTAGAGTAATGCTAGGAAAGTCATGAACAGCTTTAAATCTGCTTAATTTATTGATTTGAGAGCTCGGGTGCTGATCTTCTATGCCATAGCCAATTTTAGAAGATTTACTCGAAGTAACATTGTTCTTTCTTTGTTCTTTAATATATATAGGTTGGTAGGAGTTCTTTTCCTCTTATAATGGCTTTGCATGTATCAAGATCCGGTACCACACATTCTTTTGAACTGAGACAACTTCGGTTCCTTGATCGCACATTTGACTTCACGGCTTAACAAGTTATGTTTAATCCATCCACATGCATGACTTCATTGGCTTTCACATTTTCTTTTAGAGGAGAAGACCCTTTTCCCTTAACCAATAACAACGGAAATTATCATTTCAAATGTTACCTTCTTTTTCTTTTCAGGTACTATATGCAAGTTTGTCTTTGTCATGTGTTTTGAACATCCTTTGTCAATGTACCATTGGTTTTCTTCATCTTCCGCAAATAAAGCTATACCACAATTTTGACACAATAGTTTTCTTTTTCCATACTTTGGAGCTTGGAGGAACGTAATAATTTTTCGAAGAGTGATTTTTTTTGTACGCATTCGATTCTTTATGGGCAAAATTATTGCAATAAGCACATTCAACTTCGTCTTGAAGAGGAGAGAAGTTGTTATAGGTATTCTTCTTTGTTTTCAACTCAATCCTTTTCTTTCTTGATTCTCTTGTCATGATAATTTTATATGCAACACATTGAGCAACTTTATGACCAAAGTTGTGACAAGTGAAGTATTGTCCCTTGAAGAAGAAGGAAATTTTTGCGATCATAGAGATCTTCTATGTGAATTCTCTCTTGTTGATTGGGTTTTCCTTGAAGGCATTCCCTATTGATTTTTGAATTGGATGATCATGTCTTACCTGTGAAAATTCTTTATTCCCTTGCTGAGAGGCAACATCAGGTAAACTAGCTGTAACTGCTTTCGATAATTTGGTGCTGAAGACTGAAAAGATTCTCCAGTATATCCAAGACATGTCTTTATGAGAGGAGAACATTGTACCTTGATAATTTCTTCTAAGGTTTCAGATCCTTTAGCCAATCTAAGATTGAGTGTTTGCTCTCAAGTTCTTTTTCTTAGACTTACTACTTCATTCTAATTTCTCATTATGTTTCTCCTTTTCTTCAAGTGATTTTTCGAGTTTCTATGGTGATTTTACTCTCTTCTAAACAGAGTTTGAGTTTATTGTTTTCATCAAGAGAGTCACTGTCTTCTAGAGCATCCTCAAAAATATCCTTTTCTTCTGTGGATCCTTTTCAAGTTCTATGAGAAGTCTAAGGTCTTGTTCCTTCCTCACTATCAGGATAACCCATCACTATCTTCATGAGTACTAGAAACTCTGTTTGAATAAAATGATTCTTATTCCTTCTTCTTGTTTCCTTCCCCTTTTGTGTGTTTTCTTTATAAGGACACTTAGCGACATAATGACCAACTCTTCCATAATCAAAACATTTGAAGAGCTTACCTCTGAACGTCTGTCCGTTTGAAGTTTCCTCGAAGTTTATCTCATCTTCTTTTGAGATATACCCTAATCCTTCTATTGTTTGTGCATCCATTCCTTTTGTAGAAGTACTAAAGACTGCATCTTTGACTTCAGATGGTCATCCTCTTCTCATTTCATAGCGGTTAATTGTGCCATGTAATTGCACCACGGTAAGATTTTGAAGATCATGCTTTTCTTCAAGAGATGATACTATTGACTCAAATTTTGCGGGTTAGAGACCTCAGGGTACTTTCAACCAAGAAGATTGGTTATTGTTTCTCCTAGATTTTTCATGCAATTTACAATATCATCTAGATGTAAAAAGAAATTGGCAATACTTTCCTCATTATTATTCATTTAAGATTCTCATATTGAATTACGAGGGTTTGCAGTTTAGAACCTTTTACCTTTGCATCACCTTCGCAGCTTCGAGAATGATTTTGTCCCATACTAATGTCCTTTCTTGTGTGTTGGTACATGACTTCCGGCAAATTCGATTGATTAGGCTTCCTAACATAGTATTGATTGCTTTTGCATTTGTTTCATAGATTTTTCTTTCTGCTGGATCTGGTAGGCACTTCAGTTGGATATTGATATCCTCCTTCAACAATGGCCATTATGCGCTCAGAGATTGAAGATGAATTTCATTCTTATTTTCGAAGAATTAGATTGTTCCATTGAAGAGTGGAGGCCAAATAGATGCCATTCCATCTTGATTGCTCATTTGATAGATCTTCCTTCTAGTGGTTAAACCTTTGGAAGGACCGGGCTCTGATACTAATTGATGGAAAAATACTGAGAGGGGGTGAATCGGTGTTTTGAGCTATTAACAATTTTCACTTTTCTTTCATTTAAATCCTAGTCTACTATGGAACCCGATTGTTGTATATTCTTTTGAAAACAGTAGTGTATCCAGAGATCATATTATGGATTTGTTCATTTATCAGATGTCTTTTAAACAACATTTCAACAAAATAAACTAACA
This sequence comes from Picea sitchensis, assembly GCA_010110895.2. Lineage (NCBI taxonomy): Eukaryota > Viridiplantae > Streptophyta > Pinopsida > Pinales > Pinaceae > Picea > Picea sitchensis. The sequence continues at coordinate 77,318 of SNQJ01S0082665.1, forward strand.
CATATGAATAGGAAACATGAACACCAGGATTTGGGGTAGAGCAAATTGGGGAAAACCACCGCTGTTGTTGTCTCTGTCTTCAGTATTATTATTAAGAAAACATTTTACAACAATGTACTAGTGTAGATTATTATTAAGAAAACATTCTACAACAATGTACTAGTGCAGACTCATACTAGTACGCAGGCTTCTACCTGCAGAAGGATACAACCTTCTCTCGTTTACCAGCCTTTCCTGGAAGGGAGCTTCAACCCCCTAAAGATAGCACCATCTTATACTGGTAGAATGCTACTGCTGAAGGGTTTAACCCTCATACTCACTACGGACCACGTTTCATTAATTTTCACACTGGATCAGGCAGTTTCATCTAGTGGTTATAACAGTAACAAATATTATCTCAAGAGTAAACCCAGATCTACAAACTGTCAGGCATTTACCAGATGACATATGTTAAACAACTCAGTAAACCTGGTGAATGATGTCTCTGACCTGCTGCTCTGCTTCACCTTCTTCTGCTGCGCCTTCTCAGCTTTTCTCTACTTCGCGGGTTCTCCTCTACCACTGTAGCACTTGCAGAGCTCTTTCCTTCTCTCTTCAACCGCAGCATCCACAGTCTGTTTCCTCGTCTCTTATACACACAGGCACAACGTTTCAACTTCCCAACTCCTTGGGCAGAATGACAGCAA
>SNQJ01S0082666.1:8170-43282 GCA_010110895.2 Picea sitchensis
TCACCAGCTGAGGAATAGATCCATTTAAGAGTATCTCATTAAATGGAGTAAAATACCGGCTGAAGATTCCACTTGGGAAGATGAGTCTTTTATATAGAAGCATCCAGAGTTACTCAAGTGTTACGGACACCACTTGTCTCAAGGGGAGGGGAATTTTAATCCCTAAATAATGGCTCATTGCCCCTTAATTGAGGCATATTACATTAGTAATGTTATTTTATTTATGTCGTCTTTAGTCCATTAGTTGTAATTATACCTCCTAGTCTCCTATATATACCAAGGAGACATTTTCATTTGGAATCATCTTGTAGTTGTACATTTATGTGGGAATAAGGAGTTCGCCCCCTCGAAGAGGCTTATTATCTAAATTTCTCTCTTTTTCAAGGTGTTGAGTACTTATTCTAAGGTTTTTCTATGCTATATTGATATTTGGTTCTTAACAGTGTCACCCTTGGAGCACGTAGTGCGTCCTGAAGGGCACGTCACACAAGGGAAACAGAATGAGGCGAGTGGCACCCTTGGAGCACCTAGTGCGTCCTAAAGGGCACGTCACGTTGTTAACTAATAAATGAATAAACCTAGATGGACTTGCAACGAATGATGTGATAAGAAAGATTTAAAAACAAATTCCCTAATAAAATGTCTCCCAACCTCGTAAATTAAAATCTATGTCTAAGTGATACTTGTGGTAATAATAATAATAATAATAATAATCATTAAACATGTGACGAAAAGGGGGTAAGAAATTCAATTAATATATTTAAATAAAGATATATTGAGTGATTAAAATTTTAAAAAGGAATTGATTGTTTGTTACATATGCTAATTAAAATTTATTAATTAAAAAGAAAAAGGGGGAAAAGGTAATTTTCTACACTTGCTTATTTGAGTTTTAGATAAAATGGGGAAAAGAGGGAAACTTAAAAGAATTAGGAAACTAAGGGAAAATGGGGAAACATAAAGAAAAAGCGAAACATAAGGAAAAAGAAGAATGACTAACTTAGTAAGGAATCTTGCCTTTAAGAACTTTCTAAATTGAACTCAACTAGGAATTTAGTAAGGACGTAAGTCATTAAAATGTGTAAGGGAATATGGGGATACCTAGGAGCGATTCTACGAATGCTTTTAGGTGGGTGAGGGAAATAGGAGTAAATAATTAATTAATGAAATTAATTTCTAGTGCAACTAAGGGGATGGGTGACATATGTACGAGGGAGGATTTTTCTGAGTTAATTTATCGAAAAATAAATTAAATGGAAATTTGGGAAAGAAACCACTTAGAAACTCTATATAAAGGATGGAGGAGGAGGAGTATGGATCTCTTATTTTATGCATAACGTTATGATGCATAATGTTTGACTTGACTTACTTATCTTGTGGGAGTTGGGATACCCATCTCGAGTACGAGTGGTAGCTCGACCTTTCAAGGCGAGATGGTTGCTAATTGTTCTTTGGTTTAGAGTGCGTGGCTCGTGGGGCTAAGGGGGAAGAAGAGTACCCCTAGCGTTTGCTGGGAGGTACCAGTCAAGTCACATTGGTCGGCAAGTGGGAGCTGGATGGAGCATGTGAGAAAATGACTCGGAGCTGTCACCTTGGGCTACAGTACACAAGCTTTTATTTTTCATGGTAGATTACTATTGATCTTGCACTTTAATTTATGCACTGTTATTGTGTAAAGAAAAGTGTTTACTTAGAATTTTTAATCGAGAACTTAAAATCATCATACCTTTATGCTCGTTGCATCGATTGATCTCCTTGACCATCAATCCTTGATTTCTATGATTGTTTTGTTTGTTTTATTGATTATTTGAAGAGTTTGTTCTTTATTTGTCATCCTCACCCCTAGATCATTATTGCACACCTGAGCAGTCAGCCAGGAGCCGAATAATGCCCTTCTTTTCTATGTGTGGATGATGAGCAAAGGATATTTTTCCCAGCCATCTACCCCTGTTGATTGTTCATGGTTCAGTGATTGTCTTGCGCCTTGTTGCAATTGATTACCTCTGCGATTGTTTATCCTTTCTCACGATGAATCGCTTATGATCCTCTACGTTTGATCTCTACACTTTTAATGCATTTCCTTGCAAAGTATCTCTACGTTTTCAATACATTTCCTGGCAATTTAAGTTTGTGTGTGATACATTTCCTGGAGAATTTACTGTGTAGTTTTTTTTTTTATATATCTGGTCTGCCAATTAACTTTTCGATTATTACATTTCATTGGAAAAATTGATCTGCGTTTGAATAGAGAAGTTGCTGTTGCCATGCGTTTTCCTTACTCTGCATTCACAGTATTTTATGCATTGATTGGACAACGAATTTATCATATTTCAGAAAGCAATGTCCTTGTTATACACCATTAGTTTTATAAATAGAATATCATCAGTTTCATTATTGGAATGCAATGCATTGACTGTGTTTTTCATGCCAAACTGACCACGATTTCATTGCTGCTTGACAGTGTTTTATATGCCAAACAAACCACGATTTTGTTGACTGCATTTTCCCTTGTTGATTGCATTTTTTTTTTAAACTTGTAGATGATTGCAACATCATATCTTAATAGGCACGGCTATACCCTTTGAATGAAGGCGATTTGAGTATTTAATCACACCTCGATTTTCTATTTGGGGAACTGCGATCTGAATCCTTTTATGACAATGATTCCTCTCTGCATTTTAATGTATTTGAAGGCGAATTTACCATTTACTTGGACAACGATTTTGATTGACAGTTGTGCCAGCGTTTAATCAACCACCAAAATTTTACCGACATTTTTCTTGAATGTTGTGCTTGAGTTTTAATACACCTAGAACCATCTAACTGCGTTTTTTTCATTGACTGTTGTGCCAACATTTTAATTAACCATGGATTTACCAGACATTTTCCACTGGTTGTTGTGCCTATGTAGTTTCTTAACCACAAATTTCCAGCAAATTCCATTATGGTACCCTGCATTTTTTTTACATTTACCTGACAACAAAATTATGTTATCATTGACAACGAATTATTATTTGACATCGTTATTAAATAACATTATATTGATTATTGAAAGCGCATCAAAATTGTTTAGTTTGACAACTAATTTTATTGAATTATGACAACAAGTATATATAGTGTACAACAATTTTATTTTGAGAAAATGATTGATAGTCATCAGCAATTCAAGCCAACAATAGCTTGTACACCTGTAACATAATAAATAATAGGCAACAATGATGTTAGACAACTTATATTATTCAATATACCAACTTCTTGATTATTAATAGACCCCCATAGAAACTATAGTTAGACAACGATTTTTGGGTAATGGTGACTGCGATTTGAATGTTTAATGACTTATGTAGATAGCATATATGCCCCAACTGTCAGCTTTGATTTTATCTTACTCATTATTTCTGGCCAGCTACCTTTTTATTTGATGACAATGCCACAATTTCAATCACCATCATGCATGCGTGTATAATAATCGATGGATGAAAGTTGCAGTGAGTCTATTCCCCCTTGCAGATGGAATTATCTACCTTGACCCGTTGTTTAATCAACATTAACACCTCTGCACAGGATAGGGAGATGGATGTAAGGTCGATAAGACATTTGGGTTAATGTACCTCCTATTTTTCATCCCCAAAGTAGTTTAAGCTTTCGTCCACTTCGAAAAATAATTTGGTTGGTTGGTAATATGTTGAATGTTTTTATGAGAAATAAATTAATTCCAAGAAATTAAACTCCTTGTTTTTGAGAAGTTATGTTTCATTGATGGTGAGCGATTGATTCAATGAATAGCGATTAACACCTGGGTTTTTAATGTTGTTAGAAAACGAATTATATCGCTTATTCCTGGTCAATTCCTTAATTAATAAATCCCTTTCTATAGATATAAAAATCATTATTTATTTGACAACGATTTTTATCAATACTACTTCTATATCCTATAACTGGATATTGATCTGTATGTACTTGGACCAATGATTTTTTATGTATCACGACAACGATTTTCACTAGTTACAATATTAATTATTAATACACATCGAAATTGTGTTGGGATTGTTTTTCTCTTGGTAGCATTACTTGAACAACATTTTAGTTATGGTTTTATTGTTGTATAGCTATGAATTTGTTCCTGTTTAAAGGATCTTCATTGTACAATTATTTTATTACTTTTGTTTCATAGATTATAATTGTTTCATAGGTTATTTTGTTCCATAGAGTATCGAATCTATTTGTTTCATAGATAACGATCTTATTACATTATTATTTGCGTTCCATAGATAGAAAATTTATTTTATTTTATTCTATCTTCATGCTTGATAGTCAATTTGGTCTCCTAGCGCGTCGAATTTTCTTGGGTCATTGTTCTAGATAAGTTTTTGCACCTTGGGTACTATCACACCTACCAATTGGGGACGACATGAATCTTGAGGAGGGCATCATTGCACCCTATTGATGGAAGCGATGATAACCTAACCAAAGTCATGTGCTTCCTGTTGTGGGCATTGTGTTCATCGTAGTAGATGTTGGTATTTGTGTTGTAACGCTGGATCGTGCTTGTTCCTCGCTCTCTGTGAGGTTCAAGTTACCAATGTCACTTGTTTTTGGTTGCGTCTGGATGATCTTGATGTTGTCCCATAGTCCAGTCATTTTATCTGTCTAGTTGTTGTCACATGTTTCCCCAGTCGCACGATGTGCTAAGTATGGTCTAGTTCGTTGCGGTCGGTTTCTTGACTTGCTTGCATGGTGATTCGTCATCTTGTTTTGTTGGTTAATTGTAGTCGTGGTTGCATTCCTTCCTAGAAACAAAAGAAAAATTGCTTCACTTGTAGTCGTAATGATGGGGTTGTTACATATGGTATCAGAGGGGGCTCAACCCGCGACTTGGGAACACTATGAGTTTTGCTGATATGATGTTTGATTATAATGTTGCTAATTAAGTTGAATTGTATTCATGCAGGTAATCATGGTTAGAGGATGCTGCGGAGGAAGATGATGGGGTGCTAGGGGAGGGTCTAGCATCCATGCTTGAGGGGTATAACCCCCAGGGAAACAAAAAAGTTGTCGGTCAAGAGAAGATAGCGGTGGGTGATGTGGTTGGGCTGATGAGGTCTTTTCAGAGAATTTCTGAGGCACTAATCAAACATTTGGATAGAGATGAGGCCAGGGCGTCGACATCCCCTAAGGTTCCATCACACACTACGATCGGTACTGGTATCATTCACTGTGAACTCGAGAAGGTCAAATTTCTTGATTTCTTTGGTGCCCCAAATGGCACATATGTCGAGGCATGGTTCAAGAATATCGAGATGTTCTTTGCACTTCATGAATATACCTCCAACATGAAGGTCTGCATGGCGGTCTTTCAACTGAACAAGAGCACTCTTCTATGGTGGAAGACACTCCTGCCACAATTGAACACGGTCATCGAAGATGTGTCATGGGAATTGTTCGAGGAATGGTTTTGAGAGAGGTACCTATAAGAGGAATTCATTGAGCGTTAGCTCAACAAGTTCAACGCCTTGCGATAGGTTGGCCATAAGTTGCCCTAGTATGAGGCCCATTTTATGGAGTTTATTCAGTATGTTTTGCACCTTACTACTGAGAAACTTAAGGTCAACAGATTCTTGTTTGGCCTTAATGTCAACATACGTGCAAAGTTCAGGATTTTGATGCCTCATACCTTGCATGATGCCATCCAAAAGGCCCTCATAGCAAGGGAGTATCTTATCAGTGGGGCTCAGAGTAGGACTCCAACGAGACTAGTAGGGAAGATATCATCTAGTGTGCAGAAGCATCAAACACTAGCTAGACAGACGCTAGGATATTGTGGCTTCCATAGAGGGTCCAATTTCAGTACACCTCAGTGACCAGTTCCTCAACATTGGACTCCTTACCGAGGACCAAAACATTAGTAGCAACATTGACCACAACTACAATAGTTTAGGCATGTTCAATAGAACAGACCAGGATTCCAGGCCGGTGGGCCGTCGAATTCTACTTCGGGTACTAGGAGCACTAGTTCGAAGAAGGGTTGTTGGACATGTGGGGAGACAAACTACTAACACTACTGCCAAATGGAGAGGACTAGAGAATCTTGATCAGTCAGACCCACTACCATGGGATATTTGGGCAAGGCCCATCAGATTCATGCAACAGTGAATAACTGCCAAGAAACGCACAAGTTGACTATGCTAGAGACGTCATGTACCATTGCTGACCAGACCCTTAGTATTTTGATAGATCCTGGTGGTACCAAGAGTTTCATTTCTGGTGCAGTGCTAAAGAAAATTAAGGTAAAGGTAGTTGAACATGATGATTTTAGCTTTGTAGAGATGGCTTCGAGAGCCAAACAAAAGGTTGGATGAAAGGTTACGGGCTGTACCCTTAACCTGGGAGAGTTTGTCATCAGGGCCAACTTGTATGTCAAGATCTTAGGATCTTATGACGTCGTGATCAGTATGGACTGGTTGGAATCACATGAGGCGATACTCAATTGTAAGACGAAACGGTTGAGCTTGGTCGGTGATGAGGGACAAAGATGCGTGATTGTAGGATGAAACTAGGGAGTTTCCATGAGGTTCATCTCTTCCTTGCAGCTACGGAAGTGCATGCGCAAGGGAGGTAAGATTTATGCAATCCTTGCGTTAAACAAAAAGGGAGTAGCGGAAGGTCTAGAAAACCTTCCAGTGGTGAGATAGTTTGCAAACATCTTCCCGGAGGAGTTACCTGGGATGCCGTCAAAGAGGGAATTGGAGTTTACCATAGACCTAAAATAGGGGACTGAACCGATAGCAAGAACACCTTATCAAATGTCAAATCTGGAGTTATAGGAGTTGAGAATGCAACTGAAGGAGCTACTAGACCTGTGACTTATACATCCAAGTGTCTCACTGTGGGGCACATCTGTTATTTTAATATGAAATAAGGATGGGTCATGGAGATGCTCCATTGACTATCATCAATTGAACAAGGCAACGATCAAGAATCAGTATCCGTTGCTGAGGATTGATGATCTGTTTGATCATATGAAGGGTGCGATGGTGTTTTCCAAGATTGACTTGAGATCAGGGTATCACCAGTTATGGATCAAGGAGGATGATGTCCCCAAGGCCACCTTTAAGACGAGGTTTGGACATTTTGAGTTTACTATTTTATCATTTATACTGATAAATGCCCCAGGGGTATTTATGAGTTTGATGAATGGGGTGTTCCGCGAGTACTTGGACAAGTTTGTCAAAGTATTCATTGACGATATTTTGATTTACTCTTGGATGATGGAGGATCATGACGAGCACTTGTGCTTGGTACTACAGTGTCTACAAGAGCACAAATTGTATGGGAAATTGTCCAAATGCTCATTTTGTCAATTGAGGATTCACTACATAGGGCATGTCATCTTCGATGAAGTTATCACTGTGGATACAATAAAGGTTGAGGATATTATGAAATGGTCTGCACCAACGAATGTCTCAGAAGTGCGTAGCTTCATGGGTTTAGTAGGATAATATCGACGGTTCATCGAAGGATTTTTGAAGATAGCAAATCCGATCACAGAATTGCAGAAGAAGAACAAGAAGTTTGTTTGGACCGAAAAAAGCGCGGAGGCATTTTGGAGGTTTAAGGAGTTGTTGACAATAGCACCTATACTAAAGGTCCTTGAAATGGATGAAAACTTCTTGGTATGCACTGACACATCCAAGGAAGGCTTAGGTGGAGTCTTGATGCAAGACGGTCGTGTGATCGCTTACATCTCGAAGAAATTGAAAAGGCACGAGGAGAACTGCGCGACGCATGATTTGGATTTGTTAGCCATTGTTTATTCCTTGAGAGTTTGGAGACACTACCTTATTGGACAAAAATTTGAACTAAAAACAGACCATTGTGGACTAAAACACATCTTTATGCAAGGTGACTTGAATGCGCGACAATTACATTGGTCGAAATTGCTTAACAAGTACGATTTCGAGATTACTTACATAAAAGGAATAGTGAACTGAGTCGTAGATGCATTGGGTTGGAGACCATGCATATTTTCAGTGTTTCCCCTTCAGACAAATCTACATGAAAATATTCTAACTTTACATTGTGACGATGACTGGTACAAAGAGATCAAGGATTTTATCAGACAAAACACAATGATGGAATCAAGATTTGAAGGATTTACATTGGACAACGATGGACAACTGATATTTAAAAATCAAATTTACATACCACCGAATGACTAGTTGAGTATTTTGATCCTAAACGAGGATCTCAAAGTAGTGTACATGGCTCACCCAGGAGTCATGAAGATGAGGGCAGACCTTAAACCCTTATTCTTATGGAAAGGAATGAAGGCAGACATAGTCAAATATGTGGCTAGATATCTAGATTGTCAATAGGTAAAGGCTAAACATAGACATCCAATAGGATTAGTATAGCCACACACTGTTCTGGAATCGAAATGGGAGGTTATTTCGATGGATTTCATTGTTGGATTGCCACTGATGGCAAGGAGACAGGACTCGATATTTGTGGTAGTTGACACTCTGATGAAGAGTTCTCATTTTATTGCTTTATGTATGACATATCAGGCACTTGACATAGCTATAATTTTCATCAGTGAGATTGTGAGGCTTCATGGCATGCCTAAGAGGATTATATCTGATCGAGGATCAGTGTTTACTAAACGATTTTGGACTAGTTTCCAAGAGGCCTTTGGAACCCAACTTAACTTTAGTACTGCATATTACCTAGAGACATACGGGCATACCGAACGAACAAACCAAGTCTTGGAGGACATGTTGTGTATGTACGTGATGGACCAACAGAAGAGATGGGAGTAATTCTCGCCATTGGTAGAATTTGCATATAACAACAGTTACCAGAGCACCATTAAGATGGCACCTCTCAAGTTTCTTTATGGGATATTGTGTCGAAAACCTTTGATTTGGGATCAAATTGAGGATAGGGTCCTGGTGGGACCAGAAGCGATCCAAGAAATGGAATATCAAATGAAAACAATAAGACAAAGGATCAAAGAAGCGCAGGATCGATAGAAGAGTTATGTCTATGCATACCATGTCGACCATAGTTACGAAGTTGGTGATTGAGTCTTCTTGCAGGTAAAACCGCATAAGATTTCAATAAAGTTTGGAAAGGGAGATAAAATCTCTCCTAGATTCATGGGACCTTTCAAGATTTTGGAGAGGAAGGGGCCCGTGGCCTATCAACTAGCCTTTCCTAATTCTTTGAGGTGTATGCAAGATGTTTTTCACGAGTTCCTTGCAGGTATCGGACAAGGGGGCGCTCATGGCTGAGCCGATCCACATCTTGGATCATCGCATTCAACAACTACGACATCGATCAATAGATCAGGTCAAAGTTTAGTGGGACAACTATAGTCCGCACTCAGCGACTTGGGAGGATGCATATGATATGCGCCATCAATTTCCATTTTTGTTTGACAGATAGACTTATGATACTATGATACACATTATTTCGACACTTATATACTGTGAAAATTTGGGATGAAGTTTAGACCAAGAGAGAACTTATTCTTGTGCGCACTGAGCGAACTTATTCTTTGAGGACACTTGCTTACAAGTGATCTAGATTATTATACTATTGGGCATCTGATTATGATTTTGAGGGGAGGAGGCAGTTCAATGAATGGGACCAAGTGTTTCTTATTCTACAACCTTATAAGAAAAATTCACTCAAATATGAACATTGTCAAATACTTGCACCCAAATTTAATGGTCCTTATACCATTCTCAAGTGAGTGGGTCATTTCGACTACCAATTATCTTTTCCCAGACATTCTAAGCTCCATTATGTTTTTCATGTCTCATGCTTAAATAGAGTTATTGGAACTAAGTGCCAAACTCAAAACAGTCTCTCTGAGTTGGATTAATATGGTTCCATTTGGTTGAAACCACAAGTAGTTTTGTCCCAATGAGAGTGTCATCTCTGTCAACGCACCATCAAGGAAGTGTTAATTCAGTTGAAGGATACAACTCTAGAAGATTCCACCTAGGATCTAACTACCATTCTGCAACCATTTTCTCATATCAAGCCTTGAGTACAAGGATGGTCTTCAAGGGGGAGGGCATGTTAGGGACCTAACCTCCCTAACTCCTCATGTAGGTAGAATAATATGTTTTTTGTGTAATAAATACCAAAATTAGTTAATAAGGCCTATTTAATAATGTGAACAAGTCTAATGTAAGAATACTAAATAGAAGCTTCCACTTCTAGAAATATCTTCCTCTAGAATGTTCTTTAGAAGATAGAATTAGTATAAATAGGAGTAGAAGGTATGTGAAGGATTGTCTTGAGAATTATTGTAATAGAGCTCTGCTCTGCCATAGGTTTCCCCCTTGAAGAGGCAATTGAACATTGTTTTTATTCAATAAAGGTATTATTGTTGGCATTGTTATTCTCATTATTTTGGTGTTCCATAAGTATTTGTTGTTATATTTATTTTCTTCTCATTACAATAAATATTTTACCTTACACATACTCCTCAAGTATCTAAGGGTTCTCCATAGCCATGTATGGAAACAAGTTATTCTCTTCAATTCTAGGACCATTATTGACGCCTATCTGTAGGCACACTACCTAGAGAACATATGCCATAAGAAAGGACAACCAAGTGGTTGTAAACATAAATACCACCAATATGGTTCCAAGGAGGGAAAGCGCATTGCATTAAACCAAGAATTCATTACATATCACATCAATATATATATTCCAATATGCATTGCATTCAACCAAGTATTCATTACACATCACATCAAGAGTTATGATATTGGATACTACATAATATTGCTTAGTAATTAATTACAAGGGAACTCAGAGTTAAACACTCGTATTCCTATAAACAGGATTAGGCATGTGCCACATTCCAGGCACCACTTAAGAGGACTAACATTCCTTTCACCTAACCAATACCATCTCTCTTTAATGTGGCACATTAACCAAGCTCAGACTTAGTTCATTGTTGTCGTTGCATGATGAAGAAACAATATGTTTTTTTCCTAAGACATGGAGGGTTTAGTTTCAATGAGTTTACTTATCTATAGGTTCATCCTGTGTTCACATTATCTTTTCTAAGTAATTAATATTTCCTCTATCATAGACTATAGAAAATTTTAATAAATTTCCTTTCAAATGTTGCAGGTATGAGTTATTTTTCATTGTAATGATATGCAGGTTGACATCCATTAGGGTTATCATTTCGAAAAAACCTCAAGTTGGGTCTGTGTAAAATCCCCAGCCTTGAGCTAGGAAATTCCACACCTCATTTTTGAAACTTTGATACCAATATATTTAATAATAATTCTCTGCACATTAATAGAGTTATGAAAATAAACTATAATGATTCATACACATAATTATGACGGAGATTCCATAAAAACAAATAGATAATTACACATAGACTAATTAAAAGAACACATAAGAGATACTTGTCTTATGATTGAATACCAACTACATGCATACCCTCCACGTTCCTCTCATCCATAGACTGAAATGCTCATAGCTCTCAGTAGTGAGTCACCCCTGAGATGGGGTTGAAGCTCCACCTAATCAAGGGAATATCCATGACAACATAAAAACTTAGACTCAAGTGTTAACCCATGTTTCCTAGAAAACAATTCCATGGTTTGCCCAATACATGTACCAGTGCATAGTACTATTTATATGTACATAGGATGGAATCATAAAGGAATGGTGGTCGAATGATGGGAAAATGTACTAAAAAATACCCCAAATATATTTTCATGTGCCCTTTATGACACATTTCACTCAAGGAACTATGTTGTCCCTACTTTAGAAACTTAGGATGTATAAAGTTATATACATACTTAAAAATATAGGAATGCTATTTATAATATTTCTTTGGGCTTAATCCCCCTTAGCTTAACCCTTTTCCTATAATCTTAGCTCTCTTTCCTTTTTTAGTGGAGTTTAACCACCCATCTCTTTTTTTTTGGTCACTCTGCAATAATGATGTATTTTATTAATAATATGAGTATGATTACAAATTACAATATAGGTATGATAGACTTTTAGAAATCCAGGCTCACCAGCCTAATACTCACAAAGACGCTCTGGTCTCAACACATATTTACAAAGGCACTCTATCCCAAAATATCCTGGATAACCAACATATATGTACATTATAATTGGGGCTCAACCTAGGATATTACAGTTTATATCCTTCATTCCTCAAGTTAAAGCGATATAATGTTTGTGCATATGTTTATTATTCAAAAATCTTAATCCTATAACAACTCAGTGTGGCTTCCATAACTAAATACAATTTCGTTCAAGAAGAATCAATACTCATACCGAGTTTATCTGGTAATTTGATTAACCTTTTGTTTATGGGTTGTGCACAACACATATTTTCATGCATAAAGAATTTACTCCCAACGTACCCAATGAATAATCAAAGTTAATACAAGAACATTCTTTCTTGAATGTTTAACATTCCCGGTGCTATTCTCGGGAAAAAAACCCATCATTTTTATCCTAGGTTATTTATAGTGGGTTAAATGAATTTTTACGTGGTTTCCTTTGCATGTTGGTTAATTTATTTTAATGGTATTTTCCATAGGAAATCCTTGCCTATGGACGAGGATGGCCCATGAATATTTGTCTCAAAATCAAATGCATAACTTGTTTATTATTTTAGGTGAGATAGGACATTACTCACAGTTTAAAAGTTTAGTTTATCTACAGTAAGCATCACTTGTTCTTAATACACTGTGTATTAAATCTTTGTTTATGGTTGGTGCAAGTTTTTTGAAACCCTCAAGGCCTAACTTCAATGGCCAATAGTACCAGTATGTGCAGCTTCCTTAAGACTTAATCTAGGTTAAATTATTGGTATTGTGGACTCGAAGCTCAGTCTTTACCTTGCGAGGTCAAGTAATCTCATACAACTTCTAACAATGTATATAAGGGTTCGGTAACCAACACCATGTTTCAATTTTATACTTGTTCATTTGGTGTATACCCCATATGGGAGGCCACGACCTAGTTATAATGAAAACCATTTATATTAGAACGTTTCTTTTTGTTTTTGGTTTAGTACTTTTCAATACTTTGGATTATCTTGAACCTAGGAATGGATTATGGATTACTCTGATTATAAACCTATTTATAGTATTTATTTTAATCCAACAACGAATTTACTATTTAGAGAGTTTCTTTGAAAATGAGAACCCTAATAGGTTCTTGAAAATAAACTATGAGTTATATTTATTTAATTGACTTCTTGTTACTAGAGTCATTTATAAAAAATAGATTTCTTTAAAAGATAGAATGCTACAAATGTATGAACTATTCTTGATGTAACAAAACTAGTAATGAAAAGATATACATAAAGTATCTTTATCTAGTTATAATAAATATTTCAACTTTTATAATCATCCTCTATTGCATCTATACTTCTTGTTACAACAAAACCAATAAATAAAAGAATACACAATTTGTCTTTTTTCTAGTTATACTAGTAAATAAAAATCTCTATAATCATTTTCGAGGAAAGAAAAAAGTATTAAGAAAAGAAACACATATGGTCCTACTTCAAAATTTTGAGGAACAAACTGAGTAGAAAATCCAATGCGTCCCAACCATAGACATGAACAACCAAGATTACTTGTTCCGGTCACCCCCAAGCCTAAATCATTATTCCATAGGGAATGAAAATTATATAACCCTTTCTAGAAAACTCATTGTTTGACTCTTTATCAGAACCATCAAACTCAAATCCTCTTCACAAGTACTCAACAACATCCTGTCTCCTCTATACTTGTATCTTTTCTTATTTTACACCAAGAAAATATGGCTTTCCTATGTCTTTTTCTAAGTTAGCCTCATCCCTAACCCTAGGGAATATTCTTGGCCTAAATTTGTGATAGCTTCTTCCCTCACATCCCATGCCTTTGGGAGTAGTTTTAAATGTGTCCTCATGGGAAAGATTTACTCTCGTGGTTTTTATCCCTTTTCACTCTCCCATGGAACAATGATTTATGCTTTTTAACTGGATTCTCTAATCATCTTGTTTCTTGTTAAATAATAAATTAAAAATAACATTTACATAAAATATTCATCATCATTAATTTTTATGATGATGCAATTTTCACATAAGTCTTTTCCAAAATTTCACAACATAACCATTAAAAATTAAAATATTCAAATGTTTATAAATGGAGGGATATTATAGAAACAGTGGGAAAAAAATTTCAAGGTAGAGACATGTATTTTTGGTTTTTTAAAAGAATAAAGATCTATTGTTCAGTAGGTAAAATTGTGGCGGGGAAGACTACATGTAGGAAATATAGACAGTTTCACGGGGTTTCTTACAAACAAATGTTTAACCTTGTTAGAAACCTTTGTAACCCTTGTTGGTACCCTTTGAGTAGTACCACGTTAGACAGAGGCTGCATACGAACATCACTCCCACATACCATCATGTATATCAGGAGTCCCCTAGGTCTCTTGAAAATATCTCTAAATCAGTTGATCGATCGCCTAAATGCTATAGTGACACCGAGAACAACACTAGGGAAGATACTCTCTAGTACCTAGGTAATTAGGTAGTATGACTAAGGGTATGTTCGAGCCTCCTTAGATTGTTTCCTGAGATATTGGGATGAGTACTATTGTTTTACCCTTCACATATATTAGAGATCTATAGAAAGGGAAAACCCTTGTTTGTAGGATCCTTAAAAACCCTAACCCTCAGGAATGACACATAACATATAAGGAACATAAGAGATATCTTATCGCACAACCCTACCTCATGCATTCTGGTTGTAAAATTTCTACACAACTTTTTGTGATAACACTTTGGGAATTCTGTCACTACAATATTCTTCAGACGAGAGTATAGATCTGTAAAAGTAAAAAAAATGTATAGTGGTCCCACCAAAACCCTTATTTGGGACCTACCCCATTGTATTCGTCTCTTCTCCTTGATCGTAGTAGTACCTATCACTTGTAAGACTACTTTTTTCGTGGACCCACCCACCTCTCTCGGCACCCTTATTTTCCACCTATCCCATTGAATCCCTCTCTTCACCCTAATTGCAATGCAATGGTCATTTGTTAGTATTTTTTTTTTTATGGATCCATCCACCCTTCCCAACACTCTTATTTTCCAACTATCACATTGAATTCCTCTCTTTTCCCTATCCATTGTGATACCCATCATCTATTTTTTTTTTCTATGTGGACCCATCTACCCATTTTATGTCTCCCCAAATGGTCCTCGCCCAGACTTAAGAAATCAACAAGTTGCTCATCGACAGTGAAAAAAATAAAAATTCCATATGAGAAATCAATTCCAATCTTGCTACCCTTGACTTTGATACTGATACCCTAAAAACTAAATTGTAAGGTGTGCAATAGCCCATACAGTCCCTCTTGACCTAAATGAACCACTTCCTGAGTCAATTCCAGGGCCCTACCTCCTCTTAAAAACCTTACCACCATGAATATCTTGACTCTTCTCATTACCAAGCATTTCATTCCCATCAGCCTCATTGAGAACTGCATCTCCCCAAATTCGAGGTGAAAAAAATTGATGGCTCAGATACCACAAGCTGAGTCACACAAATGGAAAACCATTTCTCCTCGCATGGAATCATTGATGAATTGGCCAAAATTCACTATGGTATCCTCTATCTAGATCATGAAGGCTAGGAGTGGTGGAAATGGTGTAAAATGACATGCCAAGGGTATGTTTCTTGGAAACATTCTATGTTCAAACTTTATGAATTCTTTGACACCAACACCCACAATTTGGGTCATTTGACCAAGTTGAAATAGTCAGGAACAGTGGAAGAATTTATCCTTGGTGTTGAACATTTGTATTTTAGAACAGAGTGCATGTTTGTTGATTTCTTTAAGGAATGCTTTATTAGTGTCCTAAAGGATAAAATACGAGCTCAAGTCCTAATGGATTTCCGCCAAAATTGTGTTGAAGATACTAAACATGCCAAGGAAGCACAACATGTTGTATTTTCTTAGAGTCAAAAACCCTCTTTTATTCCTCTCCCTAAACCTTCCAATATTTCTCCTCATGCCACTTCTTTTAATATCCAGAAATTAACTCAGGTAGAAATAGGTAAATGCCAACTCAAGGGTGTTTTTTATAATTGTGATGAAAAATATTTTCTAGAGAACAAGTGTATGGAGAGAAAGTTTTTTATGGCCATTTATGAGGATGTTGTTGATAAGGAGGATGGATTTCCCCTTGTGTAATATCTATCCTAAGAAAATGATCATACTCAACCCTTTGATCCAACAAAATTTTAACTGTTAATTTCCCTGCACACCTCATTGGATTTTCTTCTCCCCAAAACCTCAAGCTCATTGGCTACATTAATCATCGAAAATTCATAATCCTAATTGACAGTGGTAGCACCCACAATTTTATTCATTGTCATATTTCCCATGAAATCAATTTTTATATATGTTCAGTCATCAACTTTCAAATCATGATCGCCAATGGGGGCTCCATGAAATGTGGTGGGTGTTGTGAAAATTTGCGCCTACAAATTGGTCAATGCCACCTAAAATCTCATATGTTTGCTATTGACATGGGAAATTGTGACATTGTTTTCGGTGTTGAATGGTTACACACTCTTGGCCCCATCCTCATGGATTTTAAGTACCTAACCATGAAATTCCAAGAGGATGGAAAATAGTATAACTTCCAAGGAATCATAGCCAGCTCACCTAAGATCATCAATTCCCATTGAATTGAAAAACTACTAAAAAAAGGTCATTCTTGAACTATTTCCCAACTCTATTACATTCATGTTGTTGAGACTACCTCTGTGCACCATAAATTCCAATCTATATTATTCCGACACCAAGCTATTTTTAACACTCCCTGTGGAATTCCCCCTTCTTGCGGTATCCGTGATCATTCCATTCCTCTATTCTCGGGAATTCTTCCTCCCAATGCTCACCCTTATTATTATCCCTTTTCCCAAAAAAATGATATTGAGAAAATTGTTCAATAATTGATAGAAGTGAGTGTTATGCATCCTAGTACCAACCCATATTCTTCTCTGGAAGTCATGGTACTCAAGAAAGAAGGAACTTGGCACATGTGTCCTAATTTTCGATCCCTCAACAAACTCACAATCAAAGACAAATTTTCGATTATTGTCATTGATGACGTTCTAGATTAATTGAGTGGTGCTTAGTACTTTACCACCCCAAGAATACATCCCCAAGACCACCTTTATAACTCATGAGAGTCACTATGATCTATTGGGCATGCCTTTTGGCCTGTGTAATGCCCCTTCCACTTTTCAAAGTGTCATGAATTATTTCTTCCATCATTTCCTCTGTCATTTTGTGTTAGTTTTCTTTGATGATATTCTCATCTATATTAAAATTTGGCAAGCCCATCTCACCCATGTGGATCAAATTTTCCATATCCTATCTAAGCACAAACATTTTCTCAAACATTCTAAATATTCTTTTAGAACATCAAAAGTGGAATACCTGGGTCATATTTTTGGCAAGGATGGTCTATGAGTGGATCCTAAGAAAATTGAAGCTATAAAGGATTGGCCTTGCCCTAAAAAACTTAAAATATTGTGTAGTTTCTTGGGTTTAATAGGATATTATCGCAAGTTTATTCATAATTATGGAAAAAATGCAGCTCATCTCACTTCTCTCCTTAAAAACCATTCTTTCACTTGGACTCCAACAACTGATCAACCCTTCCAAGCCTCGAAATATGTTATGTGCACCAGGCCACCCTTTTACTTTCACTAGGAAACAACTATTAGGGTAGCATTAGGGTAATCTTGGCTATCCTGCATGCAGTGGATTTTTGGAATTCGTATATATTTGGGAGACACTTCCAAATTAAAATTAATCATTTTATCCTCAAGTATTTTTTGGAGCAAATAATTTCCTCCCTAGAGAAACAAAAATCGGTGACCAAGTTCTTTGGATATGATTATGAGATCATCTACAAGAAGGGAAAATAAATTGTGGTTGTTGATGTTATTTCAAGAAAATATGAAGAATAATGGCCCCTCTCTTCCCTAACATTCATTGTAGAATATTGGCTTCAGGATGTTCACCAGGAATGATTGTAAGACCCCAAAATTTCAAGCCTAATCCAAAAATTGCAACAAGATCCTCAAGATTCTCAAGGGTACTCTTGGAACAATCAAGATCTTCTCTATAAAGGTCACATGTATTTAAAAAAACAATAGAACCTTAAATCCACTGTGTTCTCTAAGTTTCATGCTTCAACTATAGCTGGGAATTCTTGGTTTACCAAAACCTATGAACATGTCAAACATTTTTTTTTCTTGGATGGTATGAAACCAGACATATGCACCTTTTTGGTTGAATGTGATACATGTCAATGCAATAAGGGATAAATATTCTTATCTCCATGAACACTCCAACTTCTCTTGATTCCATTGACTATTTGAAGGGATATTTCTATGGATTTCATGGTTGGCTTACCTAAATTGGGAAATAAGTTAGTCATCATGGTGGTACATAAGAATTTGATTAATAATTTTTTTACCTTACACATACTCCTCAAGTATCTAAGGGTTCTACATAGCCATGTATGGAAACAAGTTATGCTCTTCAATTCTAGGACCATTATTGACGCCTATCTATAGGCACTCTACCTAGAGAACATATGACATAAGAAAGGACAACCGAGTGGTTGTAAACATAAATACCACCAACATGGTTCCAAGGAGGGGAAGAGAAAATGAAAAGGAAAAGACAATAAAAAAATATCTATTTCACATCCATGCAACGAACCAAGCAACCGTTGTGATAATGATGGTCAAACCAAAGATAAGTACTAGAATCTACATCCAAGGTTGAATCCAAAGAACTATAACAAGGATGCCAAGAAGAAGAGTATGTTATACATGGATTCAGGAAACTTAGTAGAGAGTAACTCAAATATTGATGAGAATATTCTCTACACTTCAATGAACAAGGAGATAAATTTAATTAGCCTTTGTGACAAAGAAGAGAATGAGATGAAAAACTTATTCCATATCAATATCTAGGTGAAAAATACCAAGGTGGATGCATTATTCAATTTTTATTAACAAGCCAACATCATAGCATATGATCTGGTGAAAAAGTTTGGATTATAAGTGCATGATCCTACTAGCCCATATCCATTAGTATGGGTAAATAAGGATGTAGAGCTCAAGGTCTCTAAACAATGTAAGATCAAATTTACTACAAGTGCATATTTTATTAATCAAGTAGAGTTATATATGGTACCCATTGATGTGTAAAGTGTAGTGTTTGGAAGGCCATACATTTATATGAGGGATCTGACCTTCATGAGGAGAGAAAACTAGTACTACCTAATCAAGGATTTAAAGTATTTAATAATAAATGAACATAAAGGTAAATCAAGCATATCTCCAGTATGT
Organism: Picea sitchensis; assembly: GCA_010110895.2. Classification (NCBI taxonomy): domain Eukaryota; kingdom Viridiplantae; phylum Streptophyta; class Pinopsida; order Pinales; family Pinaceae; genus Picea; species Picea sitchensis. The sequence continues at coordinate 27,613 of SNQJ01S0082666.1, forward strand.
GCTAGCCAAGCCAAAAAGTTGATTAGTCCTAGTAGATAGTGTGTACTTATTTTGTTAAGAGAAAATTAACTAGGGGATTTCCAAGCGAGGTATGGGTAGAGGAATAATTAACTGCACACTTGAATTATTTGTATTAAATAAATACACTCATAAATACAAGTTTCTATGAACTTTGGTTTCATCTTCCAAGTGGTTTGAATGACTCTTCCTATTCACCTATGACTCTTCATATTTATCCTAAATATTATTTGCAACACTATTTACAAAATAACATAATCACAAGATTAGGTATCCAACATTCCCACCCTTAATCCAAAAGGGTGTTTGAAATTCCAAGCATCATTCTAACATTTTAAAACTTTTCTCTTACAATAACTTTGGTGAAGATGTGTACAATTTTCTCATTTGTGGAGCAATGTCTCAAGTGAATAATGTTAGCATCTACATGATATCAAATCATATGGTACTTTGTGTTGATGTGATTTATTTGATCATGGAATCTAAGATTCTTGGCCAACTTTATTGCAGAAGTATTTTCAACCAAAAGAGAAGTATATTTCTTTGATTTATCTTGCAAATATTCAAGTATTTTCCTGAACAAGAAAATCTCTTTTGTTTCTTATGAAAATTTCACATATTTTTCCTCTATTGTGGAATCTGCTAGAAATTTTTACTTGCATGATCTCCAAGAGAAGCCACTGATCTAGGACCCATGATATAGATTAAAGTTCACACTTCATTTTATTTATCCCCATCAAAGTTTGAATCAGAATACCCAATCAGGTTGAAGTTATCCACTTTAGAATACTCGAGTCCAATGTCTTGAGTTCCCTTCTATTATTTTAGAACTATTTTTTCAGCATATTAATATCCTTCACGAGGTTTTTTCATGAAACTAGAAATAATCCCAATAACAAATGAAATAACTGGTCTTGTGACAGTAAGGTAGATAAGAATTCCTACATGTTGTATGTACTTGGTTTCTTCCTCAAATTCATTCCCTTCTTTCAATGTGAGCTTCAAATTTTGTTCCATTGGAGTAGAGAGAGGGTTACACTCATCCAAGACAAACTTTTTCAACAATTCTCCAATGTACTTATTTTGGACTATGAATATGTACTTTGGATTTTGAGTCACTTAAATGCCAAAGTAGTAGTGAAAATGTTTGTCCCAAACATGTCATCTCAAATCCTTTCTTCAACTCTTTATTTATGGATTAAATATAAATTTCAGTGTTCCCTATTCTCAATAGATAATATACACACACATAAAGATATGCCATAGTTTTTCCAACTTTATTGAAAAATAGATTTGGATCGTGAATATTAAAGTTCTTGAAATTCAATTTTAGAGGATTCTCAATTATATTTTCATACTAGGATCACGGTCCTTGTTGCAAGTTGTTACAACCTTATTTTCCACCTTAGATTCTAATGGGGAACTTATTGATATGAGACATGCTATTCTTCCCTATATTTTAGTCATTGATGAGGACAGTTTCTCCTAAACTACATGGCAGAGCATGGCCAATAACTATTTTCACAATTGTTCACTCATGACCAGTTGCTAGTTGTAGTACTGCTATGTCGTGACTACCTATGAAGCCTTCTATATTTGGTGATTTCCAAAGAGATTAGTGCTAAATGAGTTGGTTGTCTCATGGAAGGATCTTGGAAACTCCCAATAAAGTCGAGGTTCTCTTAGTTATAATATATAGAACCATCTCTAAGCCTCCTTCACCAATATATAAAATGAACGCCATCCATGTGCAAGAGGAGGAAGAATTATTTATAGAGATATGTTGTTGAATTTTCAAAGGAGCTTCTCCATTCAAATAAGCCTTCATATAAGGTTTTCCTTGCTTGAGTGACAATTGCGGAGGAGTAAGGGAAATAAATACAAGGAGGAATGTTTCATTCATTAAAGGTAAAAAAGTCTTTATGTACTTCTCCATTCTCCTATATAGATATATTGTTTTCCCATGTACATATTGATTATGTTCAATTTTAGAAGATAGATATGATTTTCCCTTGAACAGATCAGGTTAGATCTAGACTAGTACTGCGATTTCCTAACACTATAAGAATTAGTAGATCGATATTTGTTTTTTTATTTTGTGAAAGAAGTAGATCACAGGAGAGGGAGATAGATATTGAGAGTTACATCAGCCAGACATGTGAGGAAAACCTTCAAAACAAATGTATGCCATTATCCCTCTTCTAAGTATAATAAGGAAATTACTTGTTTGGTTCTAGGGAAACCATTTAGGCATCTATCCCTGATGTCTATATAGGATCAAGGGTAGATCCAAGGGATTTACGGCTTATCCATAGTCCATATTTATCTACAACAGAACTAGAAACTTCATTGGGGAGGAATCTTTGATTCTTCTCTAGCTCAACTTATTCCTTTCCTTTTATTCTTCAAAAAAAATTCTATAGTCCATAGTCTTCCCTATTACTCCCTCAGAGAGAAAATATTACAGATCTGGTATTTTTTCCAAAATTATGCAGACGGTTGCGACTTGATAGCTTATACCAATGTGATCCATCGTAGGGTACATACATACTAGTCCACATCCACCTACATATGGTTGTAACCTTCATACTTACTGGGTCATGAATGCCCCTATAGTGAATTTTCTTGATCCTTGTGAGCCTCTATATGGTATGATAATCTAGTTATCCTCTTTTTTTCAGCCTCTTTAATTGTTTCTTGTGTTCAAGTGATTTTGAGGTATTTTGGAGTGCTTTTTTGGGATTTCTTTCTTATGTGAGATTATTTCTCGGTGACTCCAAATCTTGGTATCCTTTCCAATAGATCTCATGAAATCTGGAAATATGTTTGTTTCACCTTGGAATCTAGTTTATCAAAGTTCATAAGGTTTTGTAGGATTTTTTTCAATTTTAGTCCTTTGATTCCATAGAGACGCTAGAGTGTTCTTGATGCATCAATACCATTATCCTACATCCCTTACTTGTTTTGTGTTGGTTTTTTATCTACGTTTTTCAGTTTTTTAGCGTAAAGAACTTTACAATTTAGAAAAACACAAAAGAAACAAAAACAAAACTCTATCTAAGGGTTAATATTTTGCATTGGAGCATTTTTTCATTTGAAGATGTTTGTTTTGTTTTGGATTTCCATTCATGCTTGCTACATATTTGTGAGGTTATATTCTTTTTTATGAAACTGGAAATAAAAAATATTCTCCTCCGTTGCTTAGTTAGAGTTCATTGAAAACCAAAGTTGCATATTGTGCATGAATTTTTCTCTTCTTTGGATTGGAAAGAGTCTAAAACAAAATGGATGTTTCATCAATTCCCTTGTCTAAATAAAAACTTGTAAGGAAAAGAACATGAAATCTAAAAATAATTATACTCTTTTTCTTGTTAGAAACACCAACATAGATATGATTAAGTCCTTGGTGTATAGTTGGAGAGTTAACTTTCGAAGTACATGAAACAAAACACAAATTTCATCAAAGAGTGTATAAAACCATGTTCAAAAACAATATGTCAAGAAGCTCCTATAACACAAGAGTAAAGCATGAGGTCACATTGGGGAAATTAGGGTGATTACCCCTCTATTATTTTATTATTGTTTTCTATACTACTTCAAATACTACATGTACAAGGGTTTTGAAAGTTCTCGCACATCTCTATGCATGGTGTTCGTCGTCGTGTTGCGATGTTGTGTATACTGTCATTATTACCTTCCTACACACACAAAAATAAAATAAAAATTGCACTTGTTATGTGAGGCTTGTTGTCATAATGAAATGGGAGGTTCATTACATATGGTATCAGAGCGGGTTTGACCCACGACTTGCGATCGCTACGACTTTCGTTGGTATGATTTGATTATAATGTTACTAATTGAGTTGACTTGTATTTGTGCAGTAATCATGGTTAGAGGACGCCGTGGAGTTAAACGACGGGGTGCTAGGGGAGGAGGCGCGATGCCTCTAGTAGCATCCATGCCTGAGGAGTCTAACCCCCAGGGAGATGAGTAGGTTCTCAGACAGGAGCAGATAGGAGTTGGTGATGTAGTCAGAATGATGAGATCTTTTCAGTGCATGTCCGAGGCAGTGATCAGCCGTTTGGACAGAGATGAAGCCAGGGCGCTGGCACTCGCTGAGGTTCCACTATGCGCTCCGGTCAGTACTGGTAGCATTCATTGTGAACTCGAGAAGGTCAAATTTCCCTAGTTCTTTGGTGCCCTGGATGGCACAGCCGTTGAGGCATGGTTGGAGAATATGGTGATGTGCTTTGCACCTCCTGATTATACCTCCAACATGAATTTCTACATGGCAGTCTTTCAAACTGAAGGGGAGCGCTCTTCTATGGTGGAAGACGCTCCTACTGCAGCTGAACATGTCTGTCGAAGGCGTTTCATGGAAACTGTTCGAGGAATGGTTCCGAGAGACGTACCTTTAAGAAGAATTCATTGAGCATCAGCTCAATGAGTTCAACGCCTTACGACAGGGTGGTCATACGTTGCCCGAGTATGAGGCCCATTTTATGGAGCTGCTCTGGTATGCTCCACACCTTAACACTAAGAAACTTAAGGTCAACATGTTCGTGTTTGGCCTTAACAACAACATACGTGAAAAGGTCAGGATTTTGATGCCTCAAACCTTTCATGATGTCATCCAGAAGGCCCTCATAATAGAGGAGGAGATTATCAGCGGGGGTCAGACCAAGACTCCAGCGAGACCAACAGGGTAGGTGTCTTTTGGAGCACAGCAACATCAGACACTAGCTAGACATACGCTGAGATATCGTGGCTTCTAGAGGGGATCCATTTTCACTACACCTCGGTGACCGATGCCTCAACACTGGACAACTTATCAAGGACTACAACATCATCAACAACATCGACCACAGCAGTAGTAGTTTAGGCCTGTTCATCATAATAGACTAGGATTCTAAGCTGGAGGGCCATCATCTTCTACTTTAGATACCAAGACTGTTGGACCAAAGAAGGGGTGTTGGACGTGTGGGGAGCCACACTACTAGCGCGACTGCCCAGTGGAGAGGACTCAAGTTTTTGGATCAGCCAGACCAACTACCATGGGAGATATGGGCAAGGCCCATCAAATTCATGCAGTGGTGAATAACCACCAAGCAGAGCACCAGTCGACTATGCTTGAGACGATAGCTACCGTCACTGACCAAACCCTTAGTATTTTGATAGATCTCGGTGCTACTGAAAGTTTCATTTTTGGTGTTGTGCTAAAAAGGATTAAGGTAAAGGTAGTCGAATAGGATGAGTTTACTTTCATAGAGATGGCTTCGGGAGCCAAACAGAAGGTTGGAGGAAGGCTTACGGGTTGTATCCTTAACTTGGGAGAGTTTGTCACAAGGGCCAACCTGTACGTCACGATCTTAGGATCTTATAATATTGTAATTGGTATGTACTGGTTGGAATTGCATGAGGCGATACTCAACTGTAAGACAAAATAGTTGAGCTTGGTCGATGACGAGGGATAGAGATGTGTGATTGTAGGACAGAACTAGGGAGTTTCCCTAAGGTTCATCTCTTCCTTACAGCTACGGAAGAGCATGCGCAAGGGGTGCAAGATTTATGCGATCCTTGCATTAAACGAGAAGAGTTTAGTGGAAGTTTTAGAACACTTTCCGATGGTGAGAGAGTTTGTGGACATATTTCTGGAGAAGTTGCCTAGGATGCCCCCAGAGAGGGAATTGGAGTTTACCATAGACCTAAAACTAGGGACTGAACCGATAGCAATGACACCTTATTGGATGTCGATCTCGGAGTTACAAGAGTTGAAAATTCAACTAAAGGAGTTGTTGGACCTAGGACTGATATGTCTAAGCGTGTCACCATGGGGTGCACCTATTATTTTCATACGAAAGAACGATGGGTCGTGCGGGCTCTGCATTGACTACCATCAACTGAACAAGGCCACAATCAAGAATCAGTATCCTTTGCCGAGGATTGATGATCTGTTTGATCAAATGAAAGGTGAAATGGTGTTCTCAAAGATTGACTTGCGATTAGGATAACACCATTTACGGAATAAAGAAGATGGCATCCCTAAGATTGTCTTTAAGACGAGGTTTGGACATTACGAGTTTATTATTTTACCGTTTGGAAAGACAAACGCCCCAGGGGTATTTATGAGTTTGATGAACGGTGTGTTTCGCGAGTACTTGGACAAGTTCGTCCAAGTATTCATTGACGATATTTTGATCTACTCTCAGACTACGGAGGAGCATGATGAGCACTTGCGCTTGGTACTAGAGTGTTTGCGAGAGCACAAATTGTATGGGAAGTTGTTCAAATGCACTTTTTACCAATCGAAGATTCACTACTTAGGGCATGTCATTTTCGGCGAAGGCATCGTCGTGGATCCAGCAAAGGTCGAGGCTATCATGGAATGGCTTGCACCGATGAATGTCCCGGAAGTGCGTAGCTTCATGTGTTTAGTAGCATACTATCGATGGTTCATAGAGGGGTTTTCGAAGATAGCAAATTCGATCACGAAATTGTAGAAGAAAAACAAGAAGTTTGTTTGGACCGAGAAATGTGTGGAAGAATTTTGGAGGCTCAAGGATTTGTTCACAAAAACACTGATACTCATGGTTCCTAACATGGACGCGGACTTCTTGGTATTCATTGACGCATCCAAGGAAGGCTTAGGCGGAGCCTTGATGCAAAACTGACGAGTGATCACTTACCTTTCAAGGAAACTAAGAAGGCATGAGGAGAACTACACGACGCACGATTTGGAGATGTTAGCCATCGTATATACCTTGAAGGTTTGGAGACACTACCTTGTTGGATGAAAATTTGAACTAAAGACTTACCATTGTGGACTACAAAACATATTTACGCAAAGCAACCTGAACGCATGACAACGGTGTTGGTCGGAATTGCTTAGCAGGTACGACTTTGAGATTACTTACATAAAAGGAACAGTGAACCGAGTGGATGATGCATTCATTCGGAGACCATGCATATTTTCGGTGCTGCCTATTCAGATGAATGACTGGTACAAAGAGGTCGAGGGTTTTATTGAACAAAACACAATGATGGTACCATGATTTGAAGGATTTTCATTTGATAGCGATGGATTAATGAGGTTTAAAAATCGGATCTACATACCTACAAACGACGAATTGAGGATGTTGATCCTGAGAAAGGCTCATAAAGAAGTTTACATGGCTCACCCGAGAGTCACAAAGATGAGGGAAGACCTTAAACCCTTATTCTTCTGGAAGGGAATGAAGGCTGACATAGTCAACTATGTGGCCACATGTCTAGAATGCCAACAGGTAAAGGCTGAACATAGACACCCAACAAGATTACTACAACCACATGCTATTTCAGAATCAAAATGGGAGGTTATTTCGATGGATTTTATTGTTGGATTGCCACTGACGACAAGGAGACATGACTTGATTTTCATAGTAGTAAACGCTCTGATGAAGAGTGCTCAATTTATTCCTGTGCATACGACGTATCAGGCACCTGACATAGCTAGACTTTTCATCAGTGAGATTGTGAGGCTCCATGGCGTGCCTAAGAGGATTATATCCGATCGAGGATCGATGTTTACTGGATATTTTGGACGAGTTTCAAAGAGGCCTTGGGAACCCAACTTAACTTTAGTACTGTGTATCACCCGAAGACTGACGAGCAGACCAAACAAATGAACCAAACCTTGGAGGACATGTTGCGCATGTACGTGATGGACCAAAAAAAGCATTGGGAAGAATTCTTGCCACTAGTGGAGTTCACTTACAACAATAGTTTCCAGAGCACCATTAAGATGACACCTTTCAAGTTTCTTTATGGGTGACCATGTCAGACGCCTTTGAGTTGGGATCGGCTCGAGCATAGGGTCCTGGTGGGACCATAAGTGATCCAAGAAATGTAAGAGAAAATGAAAACAATAATACAAAGGATTAAAGAAGCGCAGAATTGACAAAAGAGTTCTGCCGATGGACATTGTGTCGACCGTAGTTACGAGGTCGGTGATCGAGTCTTCTTGCGGGTTAAACTGCATAAGATTTTGATCAATTTTGGGAAGGGAGATAAAATTTCTCCTAGGTTCATGGGACCTTTCGATATTGTGGAAAGAAAGGGGCCCGTGGCCTATCGACTTTCCTTGCCTGATTCTTTGAGGCGTATGCACTATGTTTTTCATGTATCTGTTCTGAGACATTATATTAGTGATCCTACACATGTTATTGACATGAGTTCCTTGTAGGTATTGGACGAGGGAGAGCTCATCTCTGAGCCAGTCTGCATCTTGGATCATTGTGTTCGACAGCTACGACATCTAACGATAGATTAGGTCAAGGTCCAGTGGGACAATTATAGTCTGCACTCGACGACCTAGGAGGACACATATGATATGTACCAGCAGTTTCCATTTTTGTTTGATAGATAGACATATGATATTGTGATACACTTTATTTCAACATATATACTGTGAAACTTCAGGACGAAGTTTAGACCAAGAGGGGGTGTATGTAACATCCCATTATGGCACACTGAGCGAACTTATTCTTTGAGGACACTTGCTCACAAGTGATCCATATTATTATGCTATTAAAACTTTTGATTTTGATTATGAGGCATTATNTCAACTGAAATTATAGTTTCATTTGATTCCATCTCCTCTGAGCTTGCAGGTGGAATTTCCCCTTTTACATTAAGTTCAGTATGTCTCGAAGATTTAATATATCCTGAATTTTCGTTCTTGCAAATATCTATGGATTCTGAGTCATCTATGCAAACTGAAAAAAAACAAGAGTCATTTCGTCTATCAAATGCAAACCCATTTTGAAAACTTTTGTTTTAACTAAATGTATTTTTCTTGTCCCGGATATTGTACTGGCGTCATATGAGATTGATCTATTTACATATTTGATTCCAACATGCCAAAAATACCTGCACAAGACAAAAACTTGTTAACTTGAAATCTCTCAAGAAAATGATTGAAGATTGAATATAAATTTGAACACGTTCAAATTTATATATCCTGTGTACATACATGCAACATTTATATATAGACACACCTACGCACATCCCTTGATAGATTATATTCATGGCTTAGCGCCATGTTGCACCATTCAACAACTTGTTCAGTGGATTCAAATCGATCGGCATGAGGGTTCAACTAATACCTTCAAAGTGCTCGTTTTATACATGCCCCTCCACCGTCGTGCTCTTCTTTTCCATGACCAGTCTCAAAAAAATTCCAACAATGTGTAATGTTTAATTTTTTATGAAGATGACATAACCTATAGAATGATCGTGCAAATTTGAACTGACCCACACACCCATCAGACCATATCCAATGTCGATCGAATATGATTTCAAGTTCTTTCAATGAATCATAAAATTTATCAAAACAATGTTGTACATAATGTGTGTCGTGTGTTCGATCATTGTAACATCCTGCTCTAGCGCACTAAGAAAACTTATTCTTTGAGGACACTTGCTCTCAAGTGATCCATATTATTATGCTATTAAAACTTTTGATTTTGATTATGAGGCATTATGGGATGATGACATGTTGTTTTACCGCCTCGACATAGACAAGTGCTATTGATTCAGTTTTACTGAGTATGCGGGATTTTGGACCTTCAGGATGCAGAGGCATCGATGGAACCCCTTGGAATCTAGATCAAGTTAGGGAGTGTACCATTGGGGTTTGATTATTTTACTGTGATATTAGTGCATCTAATTAGATGATATGATATGGATATGTTTTGACATGGTTTGTCGATGATGCAGGCTGATGATAGCTTGTCGACCAGACTCACATGTGGAGTAAAGGGGTCACGCATGACTACCAGAGATGTTGAGAGAGAGGTGTGGACAAAAACCCTACCACAACATACTAGCACTCCCACCGTAGCTCGAACTGTAGGTTAACATTTACCTAGTTCAAGAGGACCCACGATGTCATGAAGGTAGACTGCGACAGTCACTCACGATGATTCTAAGGGGCGCGAAATAAGGCAGAGGCCTTATTTCTTAGAGGCCCTTAGTCTCCCACAAGTTCACCTCGTGGAGTATTGACTCCAGGGGTTTTTGATGTCTGCCAAGTCAGTCAAGAGGCAAGTGACACCCTTGGAGCACGTGGTGCATCCTGAAGGGCACGCCGCATAAGAAAAATGGAAAGAGGTGAGTGGCACCCTTGGAGCACATAGTGGATCCTGAAGGGCGGGTCGCACAAGGGAACGGATGAGGCGAGTGGCACCCTTGGAGCACCTAGTGCATCCTTAAGGGCATGTCACGTTGTTATGATAAATGAATGAACCTAGATGGCCTTAGGATGAACAATGTGATAAGAATTTAAAAAAAAAAATTCCCTAATAAAATGTCACCCATCGTGAAAATTAAGGTCTAGTTCTAAATCATGCTACTGGTAAAATTTTATCATTTTTATTAAAAGAATTTTGATATATATAAATATATATATAAATTTAAAAACAAAATAAATAAAGAGTATGATCTTCGTTAAATCTTGTAACATGGAGGGAGTAAGAAATTTAATTTATTTAAGAAAAAAAAAATCTGTTGGAATAAAAAAAAAGAGAAGAAGGAATTAATTGTTTTATCTTTTTGATAATTTAAAATATACTAATTAAATGAGAAAAGGGAAAAAGGGTTAATTTCCACACCTACCTTTTTGAGTTCTAATTAAAAAGGGGAAAGAGGGAAAATCTAAAATATTAGGAAACTAGGAAAAGAGGTAAACATAAAAAGGGAAAAATGGAACATAAGGGAAAAAGAGGAAAGTCAAACTTAGTAAAGTATCTACCATTTAAGAGCTTTCTAATTTAAACTAAACTAGCAATTTAATGGTGGGGAGAGTCATTAAAACCTATAAGAGAATTTGGGGACACCTAGGAGTGATTCTAGGAGTAACTCTAGGTGGGTGAGGGAAATAAAGATAATTAGTTAATTAAAGAAATTAATTTATGGAGGAATGAAGGGGATGGGTGACACTTGTANTAAAGATAATTAATTAATTAAAGAAATTAATTTATGGAGGAATGTAGGGGATGGGGGACACTTGTACGAAGAGGATTTTTTAGGAATTTATTTTTAAAACTTTAATTAAATGAGATTTAGGAAATAAAGGAAGTTCGAAACTCTATATAAGGAAGGAAGGAGAAGGATGAAGGATCATCTTCTATTTGCGTAACGTTACGTTGCAAAAATATCTACTTGACTGATTTAACTTGTGGGAGTTGGGATACCCAGCTTGGAGAGGAGTGGTAGCTCGGCCTTGCGAGGCAAGGTGGGTGCTAGTCGAAATCTTTGGATAGTGAGGGTGTGGCCCCTTTGCGGTTCGGGGGGCTAAGGGGGAAGAAGAGTACCCCTAGCATATGTTGGGAGGTACCGATGAAGTTTCAACGGTCGGGGAGTGGGATTTTCATGGAGCATGCAAACATCATTCAGAGCGGGTGATTAGGCAATGATATGCTCTCTTCATTTTGTATCGTAGAATATATTAGGACTTATGGTTGGATCTGCGTATTTAATGGAAAAGTAGAATGATGCTTTTTTTTTAAATTGATGATGAAAACTTTCCTTGGCGTTGCTCGATGGTTGTTGAATCCCAAGGCCTTCGCTTTCCTGCATGTCTTGACCACTTTGTTGTGTTGATGTGACCTTTGTGGTTGATTAGCCTTCATCCCTAGCTCACTAGTCCTCGCCTGAGCAGTCTGCCGGGAGCTTGATCTACGGTCGTCGCCTTAACATTAAAATACCTATGGATCTCAACGCCCTGCTTTTTTGTGTAAGGATGATGAGTGAAGGACAAACCTATTAGTCGGTTACCCTTGATGTTTGTCCCGGGTTAATTGTTGATTCGCCATCTGGCAAAGACCTCTGTGTGTGGATTATATGGTGTCCTGGCTGGTTTTCTCTATGCCTTGATTGATAGAACCCCTACAATCATTCCATGACCTTTCCCTTTAGATCCTTGTGTTCTCCTATTGTTGTCTACGTTGTATTGGGGTTATAGCAATGGAAGCATGAGTTGATTCCCTGTATGCAAAGTTTTGGGCATTCTGGCAATGGAAAAATTCAATGGTTTCATGTCTGTTTTTTTATTATTTTATATTCTAGCAATAAAAATGATTGATTTCAGGTCTGCATTTTTATAATGGTATTCAGGAAATGAAAAAAAACATTTTATAGATTTCCTGTCTGCTTTTATATTTCTGTCTGGAAATGAAAAATGTTTTTGTATTCCAACTGTTTTCATAGGCTTGCCGTTTTGTATTCCAACTGTTCACACACAACCCAAAATCAATTTTTTTCCATCAAGTGAAGAGGATGGACGTTTTTGTATTCCAACTATTCACACACAGCCCGAAATCATTTTTTTTGCCATCAAAGAAGAGGTTGGGCGTTTTTGTATTCCAACTGTTCACACACAACCCAAAATCGTTTTTTTTTTCCATCAAGTGAAGAGGCTGGGCATTTTTGTATTCCAACTATTCACACATAGCCCAAAATCATTTTTTTCCATTAAGTGAAGAGGCTGGGCATTTTTGTATTCCAATTGTTCACACACTGCCCAAAATCATTTTTACCCAGCAAGTGAAGAGGCTTGGCATTTTTTGTTTCTATTTTTTTTTTCACTCAACAATTCATAATCCCCTCGGAAAATTTGTTTCGATTGCCAATAATATATGTGAATGGATTCACCTCAGCATTTTGACCAGTTGTCTATGTTTTCCCCCTTCATCTCCATAATTTTGTGGAGAATTTCGTGGGCATCTTGTGGGGAAAGAACATCTGTGTTTTCCCCATTCTTTTGCATGATTTTGTTGAGAAATTTGTGGGTAGACCGTGGGGAATGAATGTCTATGCTTTCACCCTAGGTTCTCTACATTTGCCAGAGATTTAGAGATTAACCAGCATGTGAGCGGAGGGGTATCTGATATTTTCATGGTTTTATTTTCTTCCGACTCTGTGTGAGCTTCTACTGTATGCCCAACAATTCCTCCACCTTGTAGCTCAGCGTTATCATTATTTTACCTCTACCTTTTCTGTTTCCACTTCCCAGCTTAAAATTCCCACCCTTTGGTATCATAACTATTGTCTTGAAGGAGTGTTATGTTGTTTCATCTTTTGATTTTTGATTATAATCGTAATGCTTCCGAAGATTAAACAATTTATACAGTTCCTTGAAGGGATATTCCACTGCTTTATTTATAGATTTTTATAAACTTATGTTTCCTTGAAATATGTCCAATAAACAAGGTATATAGTTGAGAAGAATTGAGAGCCCATCTCATGACTCATAATGTTAAATTGTACTCATTCCTAGGCCCTCCCTTAATTTGTTGTGGTGCCTTACTTACTCTTAGTTTTATAATTAATTATGAATTCTTATTGCTTAAACAAGGTTTAGGCTCATCTAACTATATGTTTCCCTTGGACAGTTGATTAGTTGTGTATTTAATTCATTGATTGACCCTTAGTTATTTTATGCTTGATGTTGGGTACACAATCATACTTATGTTGAGTGGGTGACCGAAGAGATTCAATGAAGAGGTTGGGTAGGGTGTATTGTTTAATTTCAAGATTAGAATTACAATTTGCCTCTCCTTATTTTCTTTCCCCTTTAATATTATGAGTGTATGATAGTTTAGAAATTGTTACCTTGTGCCTTGGAAATGGTTGATGAACCTTGATTGAGCTCTTGATTCCCTCGCGCCACCAAGATATGATGATGCAATATTGTGTTAACACTTAGATTCCTTTTGCCACTTATCTATGTTAAAGTCAGATTGTATTAGTACCTAGATTATAATTGCCCTTATATATGACGATGCATGATTGTTTAATATTTATTTCCCTTGGGCGTTGGATTATGTTGCTGAATAGGTGTTAGATTTCTTTTGCTTGGACTAAGATGATGAATAAATGTTATGTCTTAGTTTTCTATCATGCTTGTCACAATGTTACTCTATGATTCCTGGGGAATGATTAATTGTGCGCATCAATCGATAAGTGAATTATGTTAATATTAGACATTGCAGTTGATATAGTGAATATTTTTTATATTTTGGCAATTGCTAAGGTTAAATCATATAAATGTTTGATTATATTTGTAGTTAATGACTAAATCATGATTTAGACTTACTAACTTGTTTTCTCTTAAAGGTTAAAATAGACTTGCAAAAGTTGACTAGCTGTAATTTAGACTTGCTAAATTGGATATGTAATTGGTGCTAGTTGGATTTATAGATATCGCCTAATAGGCAACTCAGACTTGCTAAATTGGATTCAAAATTCATGTTAAGTTCGGTGGGTAACTTGTTGACTAGTTTTGATTTAGATTGGTTAACCGATCTGTCATTAATNTATATCATAGATATTGACCTTTCAGCCTTGATTAATGGTTGGTTGTGGAAAAATTCGTTTTTATCTTGCACTTCCCGTGGAGGGTGTGGTTGTTCATCATAATTAATGTTGTACTTGGTTTTGTAGACATCTGATGTGCTTGGTCTGCTTGTGTCGGGAGGGATGTAGACACCTCCTTGTTCCTCAAAACAGTCACCATCCTTGAGACCTTAAATGGTCAAAATCGATGGGAACCTATACTTGAGCATTGCTTATGTGTCTTGGAGGTCCTAACCATTGCAGGGTAGTACAGGCGGGTAGTCATTCTTATTCTTCGTCAGTTGAATGTCGTACATTGCTTCCAGGTGCTTGATGTGCTTTTATGTTAGGTTGTTATGTTGTTGTTGCGTGAGTTGCATGCGTGGTGTTCATCATTGTGTTGTGATGTTGTGTATAATTTCATTATTACCTTCCTACACACACACACAAAAAAAATTGCACTTGTTATGTGAGGCTTGTTGTCGTAACGAAATGGGAAGTTCGTTACACTATAGGACTTGCTAAAAATAAAAAATTCACAACCTACTAAGCTTAGTAGGATTGATAGGCCTTCTATATTTGATTGTGATATAGTAGTGGGGTTCATAAGACAACGGTGCTAAATGTTGGGCTGGGCTGGAGCTTTGTTAAAATGTCCAGTTTTGGGCACATTCGGACTCAAGATGAATTGTGGTAGAGGAACTAATACTAGGGGTGAACTCCTAGCGTTGTGGTGTACCTTATTTTTTGCATGCTATAAAAAGGTAACAAGGTTAGAACGAGTAAGTGACTCAAATATTATTATTGACTAGTTTTCTAATGAAAACAATCTACAAGTGGTCTCTCTGCAGCTTTGAATGACAAAAATTTGAGTGAGTTGGAGTTTTCAATAACTTAAAGCTAAACACATATATAGAGCTTATAACAAGGAAGCTAACCAGCTCTCAAAAGAATCTTTTTTACTCGATGAGGATGGAATATATTTTGCATTAAGTACACAAGGACAAACAAAAAAACTCTAAAGAGTAGTTATCAATTAATATATCATTGTTGCAAGATTGAAGAAACTAGTATTTTTGTATTTTGAACTTGATATGTAAAAAAGGATTTATATTACAAAGTATGTACCTAAAACTTTACAGTTTTCTAGAGTATAATGTAATGTGATCAGAACTTACTTTCCTTTAGTTTTGTTAAAATTTTTTTTAAAGTTTGTTAGAGAAATGAGATTTTGTAAAAGACTATTTATATTTTTTAATATAAGCATTTTTTCTCACTC
>SNQJ01S0082667.1:15967-32652 GCA_010110895.2 Picea sitchensis
ATTAATTAATTAATTAATCTATTTATTTATTTTATTTCATTTTTTATTTTTGTGTATTAATAGATTTTTGTAGGATAACTAAACAAGGAACATGAATTGGCTTAATGGTTAAAAATGTATGATTCTTTCTTAGAGGTCATTGGTTCAAGTTCAATGAAGGGTAGGATAATTGTTATTATTTTGTTAGTTTTAATTTTGGTAGTTTTTATTCTCCGTTAATGGGGTAATTAGTTTAATTTTATTTAAATTTTTACATGAAATTAGGATAATTAGTTTTTTTTTTAATTTTTTTTAATAATTTTAAATAAATGTAAAATGATGTAAATGATTTTTTTTATTTTTTATTTTAATTTCATTTTTTAATTTAATTTAATTTTTAATTATTCTCCTAATGTTTAAAAAATAGAAAAATAAAAGGGGGAAATTAGAGAATATTATGTTGCAAGTCGTGGGTTCCAAGCTGCCTAGATGCCAAATCAGACTATTCATAGGGATTAAGCCATCTCATCACTAAATGTTGATCTCTTATGTAGGTGGAATTTTTATTTTGCAGGCTCAAGACTCAATGGTCTAGATTAACCCACGGGCTTGATCAGTGGTTGCACTGAGTAACGATTTATATACGAACATAACTTTTGCTATAGGTGTCAGATTCAGGCTTGTGATACCTCGTTGGAAAGGTATTAGATAGAGGAACGTAGTGATATAGGTATCCGGCCCTAACAAATGACCGACAGAATAAGAAAATGTGAAAAATAGCAGACCACGAATTTAAGGGGGAAATTGCTTATACCAACTTCAAATAGTCATATCTAGAGCTACGAGAGACGAAATTAGAGCCAGGAGGGCTCGATGGAAATTTGGAGTAGAGAAGAACATGATGGGATAGAAAGCTCTAGCAGATTGAGACCACAAGAGGTACAAAAATGGAAAACATAGTCAAAACCCGAATCTGATTGAAGAATCGACTATGCAAAATTCAAGAAGTCATATCTTGAGCTACGAGAAACGAAGCCAAGCCAACAATAGCTCAATAGAAAGCTGAAATAGGGGAGAAGAAGATGGAGGAATCTTAATCAGCAAGAAATGTTATAAAAACAGGATCGCGGAGAAATGAAATAATAAAACAAATGCAGAAATAAAACACAGAAGATACACAATATAATAAAGACATAGATATACGTGGTTCACATAGTGTGGGCTACATCCACCAGATAATTTTCTAGGTACTTCCTTATTATTATGTAGAAAAATGAATGGATACAACCTACAACACACCCGTTGTAACTTCCTCTGCTTTCTTTCACAGTCTCCTCTCTCAGAATACAATATTCACAATAATACACAACTGCAATACAATTCCCTCATAAAAGAGGGTTGCCTTCTAGGGAAAAAAAACATAACATAATATCTATTGGCATACATGTGACTTAATAATGAATGAGAAGGCCCCCCCTGCAACCCCCCCGCATGGAGGGGTGTACAGTCTTCTGGGGTGTACAGTCTTCATGGGGTATAAACACGGCTGAAAACAAAGAACTTTGAATCAGGAAGATAATCAGGCTCCACAACCAACATGAAGAAGCCATAAATTCCAAAAAACTTTCGATGAACGAAATATAATGCAAATAGACAGAGTTAGTGATTGTTTTTTTTAAACGAATATCATTTGTAAATTGTCTAAAGGAGAAAATGATGACTCATGAGTCTGATCAGTTTCTCTTTGTAATGCTCATATGTCCATTTTCAAAATGAGAGAAAAGAAACAAAAGGAAAATGAAACAAACAGTGAGGAGGACTAAAGAGTCTCTCTCTTGTCTTATAAAAGGGAACTCATAGCATAGAGATTGAATTTTTCTCTTTGTAACAAAAGATGGTACTATTATCTCTGAGTAATAAAGAACAAGAGACATTTAGAAGTCATAATTGTTTGCAAATGCTTGTGGGGTTGTTCTGTACTTGTATTTGTGGTTTAAGTTTATTAGGTTTTGGTCATGTAAACTATTTCTATGCTTAGTATTTAGAATCATTATGTTGTGGTGATTTCTTATGAGTACAGGGATGATATTACATATTTCATTTTCAACTATTTGAGACGATTTCTGCAATATTATCGTGCTGACATTTCTTGGTTGTCATGAACTATTTATGCTGCTCAAGATATCATCTTTTTTTTTTTTTAAGTAAAAAAGGGGCGGGACCTATTGTATTATAACTTCAGAAAACAGTGTACATATGACACGCAGGTGCCAACTGTCATGCCTATATAGGAAACCAAGACAGCTGGCCTGCCCATAGTAGCATGCAATAGAAAAAAGATGACTGCACCACCCTGCCCGAAGGAAACCATGGTGGCCATGCAAAATTGACATCATTCTTATTGTTCTAAGACTTATTGTTCTAGTACTGACCATGCTAACAGTTACAGAGCTACAACTCTAGTAAACAACTACAGAAAGATAATTGGAAACCATGCAAGACAGAAGAAAACCTAATCCCCGGAGTCCTCGTGAGCTTCCTGCGCTTTTCCACTGCTGGCTGGGATGGCGAAAGGCTGAGAGCAGGTCGGGCATTGCTGTCGAGGAGTGGCGTTGGAGTAGGCCGCATAGAACATGTCCAAGCGTTGGCTGACATAGACTGCTCTGAAGAGTTGGTCATCGACCAGGCTACGAACCTCGAAAATCAACTGCAGAAGCTCCGAGTGCAGAAGTGGTGGTGAGGCCGGCGCCTCCGGTTCATTTTTTGTTTCCTTCACCTCCTTTTTATTTTTCGGCACCTCCGTGTTCGTTTGCAATCCTGTGTAGCTGCTCGGTGGCTCCTCCTCAACCACGCAAATGGTGTACTCGTCGTTTTGCGCTGCGAAAGGACCTGTGGCACCTGTGGAGCGGGACATTGCTTCTAGTGCAGCAAGACGAGTCGGGGGAGCCCAATTGTCTGGTACCGTAAACATCTTGCTCTCCGAGAAGTCTGATGGGAGTTCCAAGTCCAGGTCTTCTTCCACGCGAGTTCCAGGGGGCGAGCTAGCTGCTGTATTCACCCGACGTTGTTTCTGCCTGGCCATTCGCACAACGCGTTGAAAATTCCTGTGCCTCTTCCTTCTGGAGTCGGCGGCGTACCAGTCGGCTCCCCTTCGGGGCTTCCCTCTTAGCCTTGGCATGGCAGGAGCAAGGAGCAAGGCCAGAACACCGAAAACTCCACAGCTAGACCGCTGCTAACCAAGCGTCGAACTCACCCTGTGATTTTCGTCAATGCAACTGGAGGGGTAGATTATAATGGCTGCCATGATAGCCAAGAGATTAATGCTCTGGCTATCCGTCCTGCGAAAACTCGTGTGAAGCCCCATCAAACGAACGGAGGTAGACGGAGGTGGTGCCATTCATAAATGGTTGTATGTGCGGTGAGAGCCATTATAAATGGCCTCCCCCATGCCTCCTCCACGTGGTTCTGCTTGTACGCGTGGCACCCCATCCGGGGCAAGATATCATCTTAATATGTGCTTATCTTCTAGTTTTTTTCCCGGGACAGGTTAGAAGTAATTATATTAGATTAGTTTTTTTTAGTTTAATTAGACTTAGGATTAGATTGAAATCTTTGGGGGGCATTCCACTGTCTTTCCCCTTTTTATTCTTTTAATTTTGAGCGACAGGGAGGCCCATATACTTGTGGGAAACACTACACCAAACGAGAGTAGGTCTGATTGGGACCTTCCATCAGGTGTTTTCTCTCATCTACTTGACATGCCATTCGGACCTGTCAACACCAGTGTTAGAAAATTATGAACTAGTAATGGAATGAACCTAGAACCAACACTCAAACCTTAACTAACCACCAATGGACTCAACTTAGCACCAGATAAAACATGAATAACTAGCAATTAATGGAGAAAGAAATTCTTAAATAGACAAATAATAGATGAAACTTAGATGAGTACATACTCATCATGCCAAGGGAGAGCTAAATAGACTGCCATGTTTGTCCCTACCCTCGAACCAATGATATCACTCTTCACCCAACAAACTAGAAAATGAATCTTTGGAGGAGAACATAGGATGGGTTTGTATTTCTTAATTTTTTCTATTTTTTCTTTTTCCTTTTATGCATGAGATCATGTGTGTCTTGCCCACATTTTTTCTCTTCTTATTTTTTTAATTTTCTTTCATTTTTAATTATTTTTTCCTTTTTTCAAAATGTTTTCCATGCCTTAAATGCATTTGACCCTTATCTATGAAAATTATGTTCGACAGCACAGGTATTCCAACAGAGAACGAACACCTTCAGTAACCACTCACATAACCAGATCAAAGATCAACACACCGATGTTTTCACGTGGTAAAACCCCTACGGGGAAACATCCACGGCCCCAGCCAACGATGCTTTTCACGTGGTAAAACCCTACGGGGAGACATCCACTGCCCCAGCCAACGTGGCCACTTGGAGCAGCTTATTAATGCAGAGTACATTATTGAGAGATTTTACAAGAGAGTTTCACAATCGATCATCGGAAAAAAACCCTCCATGCTCTTTAACAGAGATCATGGACCAATTGGGTGTTAGCCACGGATCAATGGTCGTTAAGATCGAGGAGAGTATGAACTGCCGGATCACTCTGTCGGGGAACATATCATGACTGTCGAATTTGGGACCACAAATGCATTACTGAATGTACACTAAAGAACACATTACATACTTCCAACGACTTAGGACAAGTAGATTCCTAACTAACTCCCTTAAGTGTTCGAAGAATCCTAACATCCCCCTAAGAACAACTTGGGATATGGATTAAGGATTTTATAATAATGACAATAGAGAAGGAAGAGTGACATGAGCCTATCCCTCCTTCTAATGGTGACAGCTTCCTGAACTCCCACGACAGATCGAAGTTTGGAAACTTGCTCTGGGTAAGAGACTTCAGGAAAATGTCTGCAACTCTGATCTTCTGTATAGGTAAAAAGGAGCACTTAATAATCCTGGATCATGAATGAGCTTTTATTTTGAAGTGCATGTGTAGCTTCCGATTTGTTTGCTACGCTGATTAGACCTGGGTCTTATGAGCTTGGATACACCCCTTGATTTGTCACACCCAAAGTCTGGTCGGGATGCTGGTGCTGGAATCCAAACCTGAAAGGGATCTGTCGAAGCCACAGGGCTTCTTGACTCTGTGGAATATATCACTGGTCGGTACTCTGCTTCTGTTGAAGAAGCAACATATGTTGTTTCTTACAGGCCCAAGTGAGGTCCTGAACCAAGGCTGAAAACATAACCTGTAGACTGATCGGGGTCGCCAGCCCACCTGAATCCGGTGAAACCAACCAATAAGGAGTCCCCCAACTGTAATGTATCCCAAACCGAACAGTACCACGAACATAGCTGAAGTATCCTTTAGCTGTTTTCCAATAGTTTTCATGGGGTCAAGACCAACAACAAAGGAAAGATCAGACGGTATGAGTCAAGTATGAGGTTACCAAATCAACTGACGATACAGGTGGCATCAACTTCAGGAGAAGCATAGGCGACAATAAGCTTGACTCCAGACTAGAAGGGAAAATGGTTATTTGCTGGTCTGTCTGGAGTGAGCGACGAAGAAGGTCACAAGCATTAGACTGGGAAAGAAAATTCTTTCATTGGTTTTCAAAACTTGAAGGCTAAGGAAGAAAAGTAAAAAGCTTAAGTCTGTCATTTCACCTTTCTTATTGGTTTTCACATGGTTTAAAAGTTTGAGTCACTACCAGTAAGCGATACATTAACAACATAAGGACAAGGATGATGATGGTTTCCAGTTTCTTGCAGACAGACAGGGATCAGAATGGCATCTAGAGAATCCAGTGGCAATAAGTGAAAGATACCATTTGGCATACTGTCGAGGAGTTTGCTTGAGACCATAAAGACATCTCTTGAGGCACAAATAAGGATGGAGTCATTTTGGACATAACTAGGAGGTTGTTCCATGATTTCTTCTTTCAAATTCCATGCAAGAAGGTAGATTTAACATCCATCTGATGGACCTCCCATTTATGTGGAAGGACAAGGGAAAGAACAAGTGGGATGGAATTCATTGGCTACAGGGCAAGCAAGGTTTCATTATAGTCAATGCCTTCAACTTGGAAAATCCTTTGGCAACTAATCGAGCTCTCAGGTTCTCAATACTCATCTTATGCATACCTAGTTCGTATACCCATTTTACCTTAACAAGTTTCTTCCTTTGAAGAGTGTACAAGATCCCAAGTATTATTTTCCATTAAAGAACGATACTCTTCATTCGATGTATCCCAATCTTGGATGACCTAAAGCTTCGCAAATGTCTCTGGATCATGAGCCGGGAAATTGAGCCAAAAGAGAGGCTCATTGGCCAGGAACGTCCCATCGCTGATCTGAAGGGATCACTGGTTAAGATCACCAGCTGCTTCGGTGTGTAAGCTGAAACGACCCATCCAGGAAGTGGTGTGGAACTGGTGCCGTCCAGTTCAGTGGCCCATCTGGGAGGAATGTCAGCAGGCGGAGATGGATTTTCATCCTCACTTTCATCATCTGGAAGAAGAATCCAGAATAGGAACAGAGAAGGCAATAAGCTGAAGATACCTGGGCCAAAGAAGGCACACACCCAGCCGAATTAGTTCGCAGGCCAAGAGATTTTCATCAAATTTAACATCTCTTCTAAGAATAATTTCATTACAATGTGGTTGAAGAAGTCTATAACCTTTTGACATCTTCATAATAAATAACAAATATACACTTCAATTCTTTAGGCTGCAATGCTTCTTATCTATCAGAATGTGAGCCCATGCTATACTCACAAATACACGGAAGTGACTTCACATCTGGTTTAATTTAGTCCAAGCTTCTTCTTGTTATATTTTTAAGAGCCTTGTGGGAGTGCGATTGAATATGCAATTCTGTAATAACATGATTGCTTCGCTCAATACTGGTGAGTTAATCCCTAGATTGGATCAATAATCAATATATTTTTAATGTGCGCCCAGTAACACCATTTTGTTGTGGTGTATATGGAACAGTGTATTTATTTGAATACCCTGTGTAGTACAACAACTTGTAAAATTACTGTTGGCATATTCACCTCCATTATCTGCGTTCTTAACTTTGGTCGTCCATTGCTTTTTCTGCAAGGGATTTGTAGGCCAAAACTTGTCAAAACTTCACTCTTGAGTTTTTTAAGAAGTAAACCCAAGTACATCTGGAAAAGTCATCAATGAAAGCTTAGAAATACTTGCACCCAGAAAAGAAGGAGAAGAAAGGACCACACAAATCACTGTAGAACAAGCTACAAAGGGATTCGAGGCGTGCCAAGAGCACGTTTTTCAAAGTTGTCTGATGATGCTTGTTGAGAACACAACCGGCACAAACACCATCTCGCATGAAACAAGAGGAAGACCAGTCACCATCTGTTGATAATAACATAACAGCTGCAATGAGCGATAGTTTAGATGACCAAACCACTATGCCAAAGTTTTGCTCAAGTTAATGCTATGAGTACAAAACTGATGAAAAAGTCGTGATGACCCAAAGTTGTCAAATTTGTACAACCTGGTAATATCATCAGCAGAAGCGTAAGAACATGCTTGGGATCTTTAGATCCTTGATTACAACTTTGGTGAGGTGAAAACTGACGGTTTTACCTTTCACCTGAATGAGGATTTGATATACTGATAGAAGGTCATTACAAGAAAGATCTGGAACACATAATATCATTGAAATGACCATTTTTTACCTGAATTGTTCCAGATCCTACAACACCAAGAGATCTATCATCACCAACAAATATTTCCTTTGGTGTTACATTCATTTAGAAATATGGTTTATCCTGAGCCATATGATAAGATGCTCCTGAATCAATAAGCCACTAATCAGAAGAAGAAGTAGTAGTAGAAGGTGTATTGAAGGAAAAACCAGAAGAAGAAAGTGCATGTCCATGAGAAGAAGAAGAAGAATCACTGTTGATGTTGTGCTTCTTCATCAAGCTGCTTGCTGCTGCCATCTTCTTGAAACATCTGGACCTTACCATGACCATCTTCATTACAAAAGTTGCAATGTTTGTTACATTCTCTTTTATATTTTGATCCCTTGTCACCATTAGGAGTTGAGCTATCTGAGCGGGTTTGGGGACCCTCACAGCCGTTTGTTGTAGCGAGGATGTTGTTTCCTGGGATACTTGGGTTTATCCTTATGCTGGGCAACTAAGGCTTTGTTTGAAGTACTTGCAGTAAAGTTTATCACTCCAAGTTGTATAAGCTATCTTCCTCTCTAATCAAGGAAGGAAAAAAGGAATCAAGAGTGGGTTCTACATAAGCTTTCCCCATATTCTCTTTCATGTCATAAAGGTAGATACAAACACAGAATTACCCAGTTTAGAAAGAATAAGACATATGCAACGCCCTTCCTCCATTGTTATCTCACATTCTTCACATAAAGTCTGAGTGTTTTAAACTTAGATAGATAGTCTCCAAGGCAAGAAAATCACTTGACTCAAGGTCAGTATTTGATTTTCTAACTGTTGTGCTCGAATAATATTGAGTTTACCAAACACAGACCAATCTTGTCCTGGCCGTTTCGGGGTCATCACCTTTGAAGATGGCAATACCTAGATCAGAGAGATGGGCATTCCACTAGTCCACGTTTCGTCTTATTATCCCATTTGGTTTTTTTTATCATCATCAGTGGGGTTGTTTATTTTCCCATGGTAATCCGATACATGCTTTTACTTAATAAATCTTCCATGGGATCTCCATTGGTGCGAAGGTCGCTGGTGTTATTGATAGTACTTGTAGAAGCCATATTAAATATGTAAATAATGCAGATTTTAAAACCAAACTAATGATCTGGATGGAAAGATCTCGAAAAGTTGTGCGGTTTAAAAAAACGACACTGAAAACGGACTTCCGATGTGAAAGCTATGCCCTTTAAAAAGGTTAAAACGGTGTCCAAATAACCACGTGATAGTGTAAGTTACTTCTATGAAGTGACCCACTTTTGTTAAAGAGAAGTGGGGATCACTTTTACACAATGAGGTTATTTTATAACAGAAAGTTGCATGCAAATAACTCTAAAATAAAATATAAAGTTACTTATAGTGATTCACTTTACACTGAAGTGAAATGCACTTTACAATTTTAGTATGAACTTTTTTTCAAAAGTACCAAAGAGAGACTTGAACTCAAGACCTCTACTTAATACAAGTTTTAACCAACTGATTCAGCAAAACATATTGTAATGTTCAGAAGGAGGATTAGTGTTACTTTTGTTGTTGTGGAAGACGGCCTTGGAGAGCATTGCTCCAAAAACTCTTTTCACACAAGAAAAAATTTTCGCTTCTCGATGACAACAAGGGTTATATCTGGTTAGCTTACCTGAAGATGCACATTTTCCTATCTGTTTCTGATTTTTCGAGATCGCATAGGGCACAGGAAAAAGAGCATACGTAGATCTAAAGAGTAGTATGCCCGAAAAAAAAAAAACCGAAATAAAACAAAACTTTGCAAAAAATTTAAAATGTTTCAAACTTTATGTTCTCCGGATTCTGACTGTACGGTCGTGGTTATTAAGTGTAGAAAACCTTTTCGAGTGAAACGAAAAGTGTTCCTAAAATAAAAGCGTACCTGGACATTAATAATGGAACAGTCCTTTCAGCCTATAAATGTACAGAAATGCCAGAAAATGGAGATGAGGCAACTCGGCTTCACGATCTCTCGATCTACAACAGGAGTGGTCTTCAACAGGCTCTGATACCATGTTCGACAACATAGGTATTCCAACAGAGGATGAACAATTTCAATAACCACTCACACAACCAGACTGTGATCGTCACACCTATGTTTTCACGTGGTAGAACCCTTACGGGGAAACATCCAATGCCCCAGCCAACGTGGCCACTTGGAGCAGTTTATTAATGCAAAGAAAAAGATTACAGAGAGATTTTACAAGAGAGTTTCACAATCGATCATCGGCAACGACCCTCCATGATTTTTAAATAATAGAGATCATGGACCAATCGTGTTAAGCCATAGATCACGGCCGTTAAGACGAGGAGAGTATGAACTGTCGGATCACTTTGTATGTCGGGGAACATATCGCATCGCAGAATTTCCTAACTACAAATGCATACTAATGCATACTAAAGAAACACACTTTTACCTAACGACATATTAGACCAAGTAGATCTTAACTAACTCCTAAGTGTCTAAATATCCTAACAAATTCTCTAGAGAAGATCGAGGTTGAACCAAGATTATATGAAGGGATAATGATACATGGAGAACGCTCTTGGGAAGGTCTTGGTGAGCACTTCTCAATCATCTGGCTAAAAAAAAATTCTTACACTGAAAAGGCCCTCAATTTTAACTAGGAAGATCTTATGCTAAAGGCTTGTTTCCTAGTCGGCCCCGTAAGTGACTTGATTTTGTGAAGGATTTCACTCAATCATACTATGTAAGAATTAGGAAAACAAAGTATCAACATAAACATATCAATGAGTAGTTCAAGAACATTTAATCATAAATATATGTTAAAAGATAGGGAGCTTAATCCAAGCCAAACAAGGTCGGATTGAATATGATTATGTGCCAAAATGATCCTATTGGGCACTCTATCCTTAATTGCTTCCATGAAGATGATTTGTGGATGATAATAGGCTAGTGAATACTGTTAGTTCAAAAATATACTAGCCTCACTAACTTAACCTCATTAAGTGAGGCTTGATCCATTTGAAACCCAAGCAATGTAAACATCTTTGACTTAATCCAAGTGAGATAACACTCATGATTAATACACTTCTAGTGTATGATAAGTCATTATGAGCTTGGAATAACCACTCACTATATCCCTTTGATACCCTTTGACAATGAAATAACCATAATGATGATAACTCCTACTCTCTTCTTTAATTGAATCTAGTGCCTTGAATAGTTTCTTGGGGAAACCCTCCTGCTATCTTAGTAAGAAGGTGTGCAATGTGAAAAACCATGCTAAACCCAAAGTACTTTTTTGGGTCAACAGAAGCCAACATCGATGCTTTTCCATAATCCTTTCTAGCAATTCATGCAAATTTATTGGGTATTCCTCCCATAAAATCCCATGTAGGAATTCCAACATGTACTTATCTTTAAATATTGTGACATCCTTTTCTACATAGGCACTTTCTTGACAAACAAGCTCATGAATTCTTTCTTCCAACCAACTTCAATCTCAATCTTCGTTGGTCTCCACTGTATCTTCGTTACTCTCCATTTGTTAAGGTCCTAGTGACGAAACCATGTTATTGTCTCTATGAAAAACCTACGGTCCACATAAGGTGTCCAACATAGGATCGATGTAGTCTAGTATGCCGACATATGTATCTTTTCAAAGGAAGGGAGTCTCACCTAAGGTGTGTATGATATTTGTCATATTTATAAAATGTAGATTATTAAAGGTTTAGTGGGGGTGTGTAATTCCTTGGTTATCCTTTAATCACATTCATTCAAGCTAACAAAATGTAAATCATTCACATTCAAGATAACAATGTACACATCATCTAGATAGATAATGACCACATAGACATGAGTAGACTAGTCTTCCATTATAGTCATAGATTGAGCATTACATCTCATGATACTACAAGACAATGCCTATTCCTTATGGATACCTTAGACCAAAAACTCAAGTACAACATAAATATCAATGACAACCCCTCATTACATAATAGTTCTCATAAATATAGGATGTGAGGGCAGTTATAGTTCTCAAATACACTGGAGAATTTTTCAATAACAACCCACTGATACAAAAAGGTATGCACCTTTAGGAAAATATGTAGAGGGTTGGAGAGATTGGGTGTAGAGGGTTTAGGAGAGAACTCATTTGACTTCACATACTTAGACTTCTGTAGTTTTGTATACTCAAGTTGTGGATTTATCTCATGCTAAACTCTTCTCTATACCAGTACTTAGAGGAAACTAGGCCACACTAACAATATTTCTATGTAAATCTCATATATACAATACCTCTCTCTATATAGTATATATCTATCTATTTGTATCTATATTTTCTCTTACAATTACTTTTTCAATATAAATATTATATTTTTTTATTTTTTTCAGCTATATGCATTACAACATATTCTCCACATTAAAGTATAGAAACACTTTAATAATAATATTTTTACATTTTTACTTTAATTTTATTAAAAGTAAGTTAATCTCATAGGAAAATGATTTTTTAATAAATTCACATAAATAGAATTTTCCAACCATAACCCACTAATACAAAACACCTTTAGGAAAGGAAATATTTGGAAAGGAAATATTTAGAAAGTTAAAAACACTAGGTATAGAGCGTTTATGATACTAGGTGTAGAAGGTTTATGAGACAACTCATTTGACTCCACATACTTAGACTTTGTAGTTCTTTATACTCAAGTTTTTGTGATGACTTACATAAAACTAGGCCACAACAACAATAACAATGTAACTTTCTTATATGCAATACCTTTCTATGTAGTATTATTTCTATCCTTATATATAAATATGGGATTTTTTTTTGTCTCTACATAATTATTTTTATATTTTGTGTGAATTTTATAATATTTTTCTTTAATATAAAGAAGAGATATTTATATTTGGTCCTACTAATATTTGTTTTAAGTATTATAATTTTTTTTTCAAATTAACATATGATAGCATTAAAACATTTTATAAAAACTATAAAAACGTTTTTAATATAAATCTTTTGTTTTTTTATTTCCATTTTCATATTTAGAATAAATCAATACCATTTTCATATTATAAAAAAACATTTTCTCTCTTAATAAGAATTTTTTTGTTCATTTATTTTCATTTTCATATTTAGAATAAATCAATACTATTTTCATATTATAAAAAACATTTTGTAAGATATTATAAAAACGTCTTAATAAGAATTTTTGTTTCTTTATTTTCATTTTCATATTTAAAATAAATCAATATCATTTTCATAATATGAAAAAGTTATTCTTTTGTTTCTTTATTTTCATTTTCATATTTAGAATAAATCAATACTATTTTCATATTTAAAATAAATCAATACTATTTTCATAATATGAAGAAGTTATTCTTTTGTTTCTTTATTTTCATTTTCATATTTATAATAAATCAATACCATTTTCATAATATAAAAAAGTTATTTCATTTTTCATATTATCAAAAAGTTTCATATTATTTCCATTTTTATATTTAAAATAAATCAATACCATTTTCATATTATAAAAAAGTTATTTCATTTTTATTTTCATATTTTTATTTTCATATTTAGAATAAATCAATACCATTTTCATATGATGAGAAAGTTATTTCATATTATATTATGAGAAAGTTAATGTGAAAGTAAAATGATTTTGTTTTGAAAAATTAACATGTCAAATTTTAATGATCATAATTCTACCGTAATCCGTAATCCATTATAGTAAAATAAGATGTTTAAACGTTTTATTCAATTTTGAATTCATCTAATTCATTAACCATCATCTATTTTTTATTAGCAATTTATAGATAATGAAAATTTCTATTTAAATAGGTTTTTATCTCAACTTTTCAAAACTTCACAATTCAAATATATTGTATACTAGCACAGCAATCCTAAAAGAATATATTAAATTTTATTGTTGATTAACAAATTTTATTGTTCATTTATCTGGTGTTAATATTTTAATTTATGTTAATCACTTATGTGGCAATCAGTTAGCTATCAAAGTAATTTTTAAATATGATTAGGTAAGTCTTTTTAATAGCTAGGAAGTTAATGATTGAAATCACAGCCATTTATTTTGTGTGACTACTAAGAATATTCCAGCCATATTTAATTCTGTCCATAGAAAACTTATTAAGCACTATACTCCTATTAAATCTGCCCATTGTTAATAGGTGTACGCCTTTCAGCTTAATAATTTCAAATATATTATATTATATATAAGTAAAGGTGGGATATACGAACCAGGTAACAAGTTCAAAACTCATGGACAAACTTCACAATTCAAATATATTGTATATAATTTCAAGTATATTATATTATATATAAATCAAGGTGAGATATAAGGTCACAAGTTCAAAACTCATGGGACTCTGGTAGCGATGCAGACTTTAAAATCGAAAAAATTAAGTTACATTTATTGAAGCCAAATATCCATTTCCTAATTTCCGGGAAGAAAGAGCCAAATAGGAAGGCCGGCGGCAGACAGCTTTCCGTCAAAGACAAAGAAATGTAAGGCCGTCGGCTGAGAATGGTAAAGAAATGTTTTTCTTGACAAAAAGGAGGAAACGAATACAAAGAGCGAGCGGGAAAGAAACGAGGAATGGAGCATGAATGATTAGACAGGTCTGGATCAACGAAATGTCTGGTTCCCTTTCGATCAGAGGGCCAGAAGCAGATTTTTCGAGTTTCTGGCCTTGATATTGTGTCCCAGAGCAGCCTGTTCTGTTCCATACATGCATGTGGGATAAAAATACGGAGGTGTCGACAGCGACCTGCAGCTATTGCGGGATTGACACATGGGCGGCTTGATACATCATTGGGATATGCGGGAAGGAGATTGATTTGAATAAATACCGTGCCTGTCTTCGACTCTGCGGACTTCATTCAATAGGGCTTGTTTTTTTCTTTCGATTAGTATACGAGCTGACTGTTCTACTGTGTTTTGATTTTGTATTATTATATTCGCTCAGTTTTGGTTTATTGGAGAAGTTCGAACCCCTGTAGTGTATATGTGATTCAATCCGTGTTATAAATTCATAAGATCTGTTGAGGTCCCAGTGGCAATTTGCTTTTGTGTTTTACTGGCTTTCTGTAACGTTGCAGTGCTGAGAAATGACAGTGATGCTGAACTCTCATGGAATTGGGCTTATAACTGTCATAGCACTCTCAGGCTGCAGTGTTATGTTGTTGGTGTTGGGTCGCCAGAAACTGCTGGAGTTGAAGAAGGATTCTTCTTGCCTGCAAGCTAAAGTGGGCCAGGAGGGCGGTCTCGGATCTGATTCTTGTAAACCTCATCAACAGCAGGACGCAGAGGGAGGAGCATCAATTACATGGAAGACGAATTCGGGTAAAAAAGCTCATGGAAAACTTAGTTCCGAGGGATTATGGAAGTCCTCTCCAACAGCTTTGACTGGCTCTCAGTCATCTCCAGGTATGGTGGGTTCGCCTGCTAATTGTGTTTACAGTTGTTGATTTGGGAGAGGTATGAGTGAGTGAGTGACTAATTGTTTCTTGTGTGATGAAAGATAAAAAGCGGAATTTGGTGAAGAAAGTGCGGTTTTCTGAGGATGTAGTGGAACCGTCTGACGACAATGTAACATACAGGAGGAGGCACGCTCTGGCTTTCAAGTCGGGGCGGATCAAATCCCAAAAGCCCGACGATATTTGCTGTCAAAAAAAGAGGAGTAATAAGCCAGTTGATTACTCCGAGAGAGACGCAAATGAGCGCAGAGTCCAGACGAATATCCCGGCGAACAGAATGGCTCTTTATATTGGTATTTGTAACGACAGATCTCGAAGAGTGCTTCTCCATTAAGCCCACCTCTCTTTTTCCTTTTCTAATGTTGTTCATCAGAGAGCGAAATTATTCAGAGATCCGCTGGTTCAGGATGAGGAGATTTTATTTCGTATATTCTGAATTATTATAAACTGGTCCGAGCGGATAATGACGATTGACGTGTAGTTGAAGCTCAGAATCTTTGAGATCTGAGTTCGTTTCTGCAGCTGTCCGGTGGGCGAAATTTGAAGGCTGTGCAGATGTCTAATTTTAGTTGTCTTCCGCGCATGTAATTGATGATGTGTCTTATCTGTTAATACAAAAATCTAATCCACAGTTTTATTCGGGTATATGCCGAACCATGCCTAGAATCTTCGGTGCACTTTACACTATTAGGTTGGCAGATCTTTTCGTCGCTGTCCATTTTTTATTATTTTTAAAACATAAATTATAATATTTTTTTTCAGTTTTTAAAAATTATTAGTGTAATAAGTTAATAACTAATAAAAAAAAATTGTTTTGAATATGTGAGAATTTTTTTACAATATTAAGGGTTATTAACTTAGTTTATATTGATAAATTTCAACACGTTATCTAGGCTAGGGCCTACGAATCACGAACAATGGTTATTTGGGGGCGAATCAATCAATAAAGTGCTTAATCAAGGGTTTTTCTAATTCCAAAAAAAGACTTCAACTTTTACAATGAATGATCAGTTGTGTATAATAAAATTTGTTTAAATAAAATAATTTATTGATGTTTTGTAAGGGGTGTTAATATTATGGTAGTTGCGGGAGGTATTTACTCCCACATGTGAATCTGACAAGAATAGAAGACTCCGGAAAGCAAGAGAAACTTTAATGAGTTGGCTAATAACCCTAGAAGCCTTGTCGGATCAAGAAGAAAATTTATATTAGGCTATTAGCCTCCAAGAGAATAAGTCGGCCAGAAATAATAATAATACACTGAACAGACACATACCCAGAAGGAGAAGTCGGCCCCAACAAAATTGGCAGGATTACTATAAATATAGGGCGCCAGTTCTCATTTGTAACATCTCAGAATTGCAGTTTCCCAGTTCGTGCGCATTGCAATTGCAGTTGGTGCACAGGTTTGGAGGAGGGTTGCAGGTGCAGCTGCAGCAACAGCTAGTTTCAGTATTGGCTTGGATTTCTCTTGGCTAGGGTTTGGGACTATC
>SNQJ01S0082668.1:15980-35111 GCA_010110895.2 Picea sitchensis
TAACGACATATTAGACCAAGTAGATCTTAACTAACTCCTAAGTGTCTAAATATCCTAACCTTAAATGCAATTATTGATAGATGTGTAAGAAGTGATATCTAAGAACAATCCTACTATTTCCTTCAAATGTGTAGCTAAATTATGAAGTGAAATTGTTGAAATAAGGTGTTCACAATTCATATACTTTTTCACTAACAATGAATCACCATAAACAAAAGGATTGAGAGAATTATGCCTTACTTCCAACTTTAAAAGTTTTCTAAAAGAAACTAGTTCAACATAGTTATTGGTTCCTCACCCCAAATTTGCTTTTGACCAAATCCAATGTTGATCCATCTGTATGTTCTTCTCCTTCATATGATTGTAGAACAAATTAAAGAAATGATGTATGTAAGCTAAGTCATGGCATCGATCGTCACTTATGTAGAAGTGATACTCCTTCAATATAACTATGTTTTCTTCGTTACTATCTAGCCCATGCCTATATGTGATATCAACCAGTAGGTTGACCTTCTCTAAGTGATAATATTGGATTTGAATCTCATTTTGTGGTTGAAGGGTGTAGTTCTTAGCAAAATCAACCATTCATAAGATAGTACCAATGGGAAATGTATCTTTGCATATTATAAAATTCTCATCATGTGATCGAGCCACATGGACATGTTGAACATATTGTTGGGTATTTTCAAATAAGTCCCTGTTGAAGTCACATACTTGAACGTAAGAAGTCACCAATTATATCTCTTTTTTTTCACGCCCTTCATCAATTTCATACGTGAAATATTTAAAGCTTTGCAAGTCAATATCCTTCCTCCGCAATTCATACTCATTGCTCACATGGATGCACTAACAATTCCATTCCACCACACATGGGGCATGTACCATATAAACAAGATTTTTGATAGAATGTACAACCCTCTAGTCTTGTACACAATATGTTATGAATAAAGTTTATAGATGATGTCGATGGTAATATAATTAACCATTCATGCGCAAGGGTGTTATGAAATACATGAAAAATGTGTGTGTGTGTGTGTGTGTGTGTGATAATAATAACCATACAAAATGTGGTATCAACAACATGTGTTAAGAATTGTGTTTATTCAAACACCAAGGCTTGCATTTCTCTAAATATCTTTGGCTCAAGTTAAGTGCACTATGTGCATTCCTGAATCTCTCATACAATTTTATTTGTATCATGTCAAGAAAGTGTTTAATGTGGGGTTTGCAATCCCTAGAGCCCCTTCTTAATTTTAGTACATCTTTTTGATTGGAATAATTCCTAGTGTTCTCAAGCCAGAAAGTCTATACTAGTTCCTTAACTACTCCAATTAGCTTCATCTCAAAATGAGGTAGCCTACTAGTGAAGGCCCACAAATGTATTTGGCCACATGTATTGAAGCTATATCAACTATTAGAATACTTTCGAAGGGTTTTGATATTGCATTTCATGAGATGAGAGGTTTGTTTGAGAAAACAATGTTTTCTTGTGATATTCCTAACAATTGATTGTGACAAGACACCTCGGGATGCATTATGGTCTTTAGAACGAGTTTTCTTACCAATTTTTTGAAAATCATCCACAAGGTTTCTAACAATATGATGAGTTGTTTCTAAATTTTTAACTTTTTTGATGCCTAAAATTATCTTAAAAACAGTCAACCTCCTAAATTTTAATAAAGACAAGAATAATTGACATTTAGTTGGATGATATTTTTGTTCAAAATAGTATTTAACAACTTTATATGAATGATAACAAATAGTTTGGTTAGGTAACTTACCTTCAAGTGATGTTGTATCATTTTCATCTACCTGGATGTTTTTAGGGGTTCTTTTCCACACATTACTCAGTCTAGGTAGTGATGATGGACCCATATTCTAGAACTCTTGACCTCTTTGTTGTGAAGTTACAAACCTAACAGTTCTTTCCACTTCAATCACTTGTGGATCAATTATGGGAGGAGAGTGGACATGCGCATGACTAGTTTATAGAACGTCTAATTGTCCAAAAAAAGGTTGCACCACAAGAAATTCTTCACTAGAAGATTGTGCACCAGTTGTCTCTCTAATTTCATCCATTGTGTAATTATCTCCAAACAAATCCATCATCATCTAGTCATCTACAACAACTTGTCTTGATGAAATAGTCATCTAAGGTTCACTAGAGGTATGAAATGGATTGACCTCTACTAAAATCATGCACTTTTCTTATGTTGATGGAGGAGAAACAAAAATTGCATCTATTGCACTAGAACTTAGATTTCCATCTACTAAACCTTGTGTTTTGTCATACCTAACCTTGTGTTTTGTCATACCTAACCTTGCCTTTTCTATTTATTTTATTACCTTTTCAATGGGTTTTTATTTACTTGAATACTTTCTACCTTGATTACATAGGTTCCCCCTATTTAAAGAGAACAATTTCCTTCCAAGTACACCAAAAGACTAAAAGTGTCTTCCAAGTACACCAAAAGACTAAAACTGCCTTCCAAAAGTTCTTTTCCAATTATACAACAAGAAAAGAAATTCCTTCCAAGTACACAGAAAGACCAAAAGTGCCTTCCAATTATACAACAAGACAATAAATGCCTTTCAAGTACACCAAAAGACCAAAAGTTCCTTCCAAAAATTGCCTTCCAATTATACAACAAGACAAGAAATGCCTTCCAATTATACAACAAGAAAAGAAATGTCTTCCAAGTACACCAAAATATAAAAAGTGCCTTCCAAAGTTGCCTTACAATTATACAAAAGGCCAATAAATTACTTCCAAGTACACCAAAAGACCAAAAGTGCCTTCCAAAACTTTCCTTCCAATTATACAACAAGACAGGAAATTTTGTTCAAGTACACCAAAATACCAAAATTTACTTCCAAAATTTTCCTTCCAATTATACAATAAGATAAGAAATGCCTTCCAATCTACCTTCGATAAAATGGGCTTAGATTGATTGCCCAAAACTCCCTTTGGATGAGAATGCTTACATTGATCATCTTGTTAATCCCTCAATTCCACCTTGGCATTATTAAAGGATTTGGACTACATTAAGGTAGGCCACAAATCCATGCTCCAGAAGTGACTTTGTGTGGGATTGGACACCACAAGACCAAAAGTTCTTTCCAAAACTTGCCTTCCAATTATACAAAAAAAAAAGAAATTCCTTCCAATTATACATCAAGAAAAAAAAATTCTTCCAAGTACACCAAAATACCAAAAGTTCCTTCCAATTATACAACAAGGATATAAATTCCTTCCAAGTACACTAGAAGGCCAAACCTGCCTTCCAAAACTTTCCTTCCAATTATACAACAATACAATCAATGCCTTCCAATGATACAATAATACAAGAAACGCCTTCCAAGTACACCAAAATACCAAAAGTGCCTTCTAAAAGTTGCCTTCTAATGTACAACAAGACAATAAATGCCTTCCAAGTACACTACAGGACCAAAAGTGTCTTCCAAAACTTTCCTTCCACTTATAAAACAAGACTAGAAATTCCTTCCAAGTACACCAAAAGTGCCTTAAAAAATTGTCTTCCAATTATACAACAAGACAAGAAATGTCTTCCAAGTATACCACAATACCAAAAGTTCCTTCCAATCATACAACAATACAAGAAGTAAACCAAAAGGCCAAAAGTTCCTTCCAAACGTTGCCTTCCAATTATACAACAAGAAAAGAAATGCCTTCCAAGTACACCATAAGACCAATGTTGAACTTATGCTTATAATGAGAGGGGGGTGAATCAGTATAAGATTCTTTTTACTTTGTTTAACCATTCATCAATAATTCATTAGCTGAGAAACAATAATCACTTATAAAATCAAATCACATTGCACAAATTTTAACATGGAAACCCAATTGGGAGAAAACCATAAAACTTATATTTATAAATTCATGTAGGCACCAACCTGTTGAACACACCAATCCCCTCACATGAGAACCAACTCAGGAACACATGTAGGCACTATTATCGCACGGTTTGTAGTTAGGGTAAAAGAGGGATGAAAGGATACCAAATTGGCATAACTGAACCAATCCCACCCACTATCACCTCAATGGGAAGGTTTTTTCTGTTTAGGGAGGTAAGGCCCAGGGGAGATGTCCCCGATGAACCAGGGTTTTGAGAAGGCAAAAGGTTTAGCAAGGTTAAATGATAATAATCTCCCTCACAAGTCACCACCTGATCAGAAAGTCCGGCTTATAGCCAATAAAGATAACCGAAAGTAATAACCAAGAAGAGTACCTGCCCGAGACAAAGAAACAAGAAACTATATGTGCAAGTTGCTTGTTGGTTAGTACTTCATATAATCAATGAATTTTCTGATAATAAGAAATTGAGCAATAGTATTGATGAAGTAAATTAATGATTGTACAATAAAAATGATTACAATATTACTTCTCAATAAATGATAAAGAAACTTGGCATTCAATGTATCAATATTAACACTTTATAAACAATGCCTTAACCAACCATTCAATTTCTTTAAAAGTAAAACGAAAGCTGCAAAAAGGTGTTTATAACATAAGAAAATGACGGCAACAGTAGGGTTAGTAGGGTTAGTTTAGGCTAGGGTTAGTAAGAGTTAGACTTTTTTCAAGGTATTTGGTTGTTTGTATGATCAAGGTGCTCAACACAATGGAGGCCTTAGATTAGTGGATTATTAGGGGAAATGGAGTCAAGAAGGGCTACAAATGTTGAAGGGTTGTGATGATAGTAATAGGGTTAGAGAAAAGAGGGTTTGGTGTCAAAGTGTCGCTAAAGTGAGGCTTTAACAGGTCAAACCCTAGGGGAAACGAATCACTAGGGTGTAGATGACCTAGGCCCTAGTGCATATTGCTCCTTCTCTAGCTCAGAAAGACAATTTTAACAGCTATCTTAATACGGATGAAGACAAGAGGGTTAAATGTTGATGTGTTGCTAAAACAAGGCCTCAACAATGAAACCCTAGGGGGGAAGGGTCACTAAAGTGTAGAATAGTTAGGCCTTAGTGCTTTCTCCTCCTTCTTCGGCTCATTGACAAGAATAAGACGGCTAGGCTTGAAGACTAAGACTAGAGTGTTGTAATGGAAATGCTTTATCTTACTTCAACAAATCAAATGGCTCATTTACTTGATAAGGACATGAGACAAGGACCTTTAACATGTTCTTGTCACCTAGGGTTTTAAATCAGCAAGTTATAATAACAAAATGCAAATAAAAAATACTACAACCATTCAATCAAGAAGTTTTGTAGAAATTTACTCACATTTAACCAAGAAATCACATGGCCATACCCTAGTTGTAAACCTTCCACCAAGATAAATGCCAAAAACAGCCAAAACAAGCTTCCTTCAACAAGTGTGCCTTATAATTTCATCCCAAACCCTAGAATAGGGCGCAAATTTTAGACCTAACTAATGAGTGAGTCAAAGATGATGAAAATATGAAGGTAAAAACCCTCAATATATAGCATACCAATGACCTAAATTACATTTTAGGTCATAAAAAGGCCGACAAGGACAAAATACCAAAATCATATTGTTTTATATTAAAAGTCTTAAATTTAAACCCTAATCAAGTAATAGTGAGACATCATCCCCTTTCTAGGGTGACGTTAGCCCATTTTAGGGAAAACGTTGCATCCCTCAACAAATTGTTAGCCCTCCTTGGGCTTCTCCAAGCTGCAACACATGCCAAAAATTCCATATCTATCTCCCAAAACATCCATATTGTTGGGTGACATCACGTACATCCTAGGAGACGTCTTGGGCCTTCCAAGACCAACGTTCCTGTGGAGAGGGCTCAACCCCCTTAGGTAGAGGTATGCTTAGCTACCTCAGGTGGATTCTTCTGCTCTTCCCTGGTACAAAAACTCTGCCCTATCTCTACCCCCTATTGGGGTCTCAACATCAATCTGTGGGCTCTTCAGCCCCATGGAAGTCTGAATTGATCATCTCCCCATGTGTACTTGTCCAACATGGTACCTGTCCGTCGGGCATGATCCTGCACATCAACAACTATGCCCTCTAGGGGCTCATAAGTCATAGGGATCATAGAAATGACAATCACATCTCATCATCAAAATTATTAAACATGTGCATAGAACCCTTTTACCCTATTCTAGTGCTCAAAGACATCGTACAAGTCTGCAATGAAAGTTTGGAGGAAGTTACAGGACGTCATATTGGCCTAGTGTCTATTAGAAAAGGGATGTTTATGGAAAGGATTAAATCCAAGTCATGTAAATGGGTGAGGTGGATGGGGATGAATGGGAAAAAGGTGCAGTGATAGTAGGGATGGCTTGCCAATGGGTGCCTCTATGGAGGGTGAGATGCACATGTCATGGATGCAATGTTTCCAAGCCCATTCATGCCTTTTATCTTCATTCTTTTTCTTCCAAGACGCTATTCAAAGGACACTACCCTGGCTTGGTGACCAGTGGTGGCAATGTTAGTCACAAGAATTTCACAGAAATGAAAGGTTGCCTCGTGATGAGACCCCCTTTCTCTTGGCTATGCCACCAAGATCCACTACCCTGGCGTGGTGACCAAATGATGGTAGTGTCATATTGTTAGATGCACATGGACCTAATAGGTTGGCTCATGATGAGACCCCCTATCCTCTAACCAGGTCTTGTCTTTATTTTTTTTAATCTTTTTTATTTCTTTTTTATTTCAAGAAGCTAGTCAAGGGACACTGCCCTGGCTTGGTGACCAGATGTAGCTTTTTTACCCACAAGTACTTTCACGGAAATGAGAAGGTTGGATCATGATGAGACCCCCTTTATCTTGGCCATGTAGACAAGAGACACAACCCTGGCATGGTAACCAACTACTAGTAGTGTCATACTGCTAGGTACCCATGGACCTAATAGGTTTCCTCGTGATGAGAGCTCCTATCCTCTGACTAGGTCTTGTTTTATTATTTTATTTGGTCCCTCTTGTTTTTTGTTGAGATGCCTTTTACTGCTTTCTTGGGGATCCCTGGGCGAAGCATATCAAGGTTTTTTTTTACGCTTTTATCTTTTGCCAGGTTGCTTTTACCTTCTGGGCCTTTAGCCCCCTCTTCCCATAAGGCAGGGTGCAACCCTTAAATGATTGGCCAACCCAATGCCCAGACCAATCTAATTGGGTGTATGAACGAGAAGTAATATGAAAAAGTGGTAATATGACGGGAGTGAATGATGAATTTTCATGAATCCCCCAAGTGGAAACTCAAAACCTATGGGCACATGCTTACTATGGCATCATGTCGTTCCCCCCAGACATGGTCAAGTGGACAAGTATAATATCCAAGAATTTGTTAAAAAAAATAAAAATTAAATGCACATATTCAAAGTTTTTGAGGATCAAAGTGACACATACCATGATACACGGACTCATTACCTCATGGAGTAAGAACCATCTCTGATACAGGACCAATTCGAAGGTGATGGATGGTGTTGTTGCTGACAAAGTGGTAGAAAAAGGGAGAAAATATGGGCCCTCCAGGCCCATTCTCAATTCGATCTGTCTCTCGGTACTCCATGTCTAGTACCTGTGGGCCTCGAAACATAATCTCCTAGTTATCCCCAAAAGTGGGGGATAACATATGGCTCCAACTCGGGGACATGTGCACATCGTAGAGTGCATGAGAACCTCAACATCTCTGGCATAACCTGTAACCTTCTTGATATCAATAGAAATCATCGGTGATCATTTGGGGTGGTGATATCACCCTAGTCCATACACACATGTATATAAGACTGAAGTAAAAACAATCATATGCACAAGTGAGAAAGAAAAGTAC
Organism: Picea sitchensis; assembly: GCA_010110895.2. Taxonomy (NCBI): domain Eukaryota; kingdom Viridiplantae; phylum Streptophyta; class Pinopsida; order Pinales; family Pinaceae; genus Picea; species Picea sitchensis. The sequence continues at coordinate 23,756 of SNQJ01S0082668.1, forward strand.
TCTAGTATGCAATGCAACGGTATATACAATGGATTCAAAATGCCTATCTACTTACCTGTACTTACCTTCTGGCTTGATGTTAGGTGTAGTCAAACGACCAGTGAAACTAGTCCATCGATGTCCCACAATACCTGCCTTTATGCTTCATCATGAACCAAAACAGTGATAAGTTAAGCACAAAAATAACATGGGTTAGAAAGTGTATCATATCATCAGAAACCATAAAATCTAACTCATGAAGGCAGGTGGGAGGGATAAAATCATGCCAAGTCATTCTCTGAGGAAATTGCTCAATCCACTTTAGGAAGGGATCGTGAAAAATCAAAGGTTCATAAGACTGACTCAAAAGGTCTGCAAGTTGGCTACCTAGGACATTCTCACAATATGAAACCCTGGGAGGGATCAACAATGATCTAGTAAATGTCTGGCAAATTCTTAAGGGAAGGTTGAAACACTGAGATAACAGACTCAAACTTGTAGTATTTAACCAACCCTTGGAATCTATGGTTTTCTCCAAAGGACACTAAAAATCATACTTCCCAACTAAACCTCTAAATACACAACAAAGAAAAGTAATCAGAGGTGGTTGAGGAGAGTAGTGGAAAGGGTCCTTCTTCAAGCAAACAATGTTCTCACTTCTATTAAGACTTGAGCAAAGTGGTGGTTGAGAATCATATTCATGGAAAGGACCCATGTGCTTAGAGGAGTATTCATCAAAATTCTCAAGGTGAGACTGGAAAACATCAGGAAAACAAAGTACTTAGTCATCCTTGGGTGTTTGAAGAGTATGGGTAAAAATCTCATCTTCTTATTGCCACTGGTCAAGAGTAACATGTTGTGGTAATTGTAAAGGCAACACTTGGAAATGACTCTCAATGTCATAGATGTGATTTGTATCATAACCAAATACATCCCACCTATGTCTCCCAACATGTATGAACTCATCAATGTTATCAACGACGTCACTATATGTATCATAACATACAGGTTTTGAAGCATTCACAGACTCATTTATCTCCTCCTTATCTCCCCCATCATAAAGTAGAGTATCATCAAAATCTTGGGGAGGGAGGTAACTCATTGTTTCTTCATGTGCAGGGGATTTGAGGACTTGTGTGTCTTCAACATGTGTTATTGTTTCATCCTCAAGAACTGTACCTTCATCTTCATTTGTACAGCAAAGAAAATCCACTTCGTTCAAGGCTTCCATTTCTCCTTCATTTTCTAAATCATGGAACAAGGTGTCATTGGAATCCTAAAAAGGAAAGAAGCTAACATCATCATCCTTTTGTTGTGCAGGAGGAAATGGTTCATGGATGGCTTCATCAGAGGGAGGAGTGCAGGTTGATACTTCATGATTTTTCTTAGGTTCCAACTCCTCAACAATGTCTTCATTCTGCTGGTCAAAAACTCGTTCCCTTGTTTCTTGTGAATCAGTAGTAAAGGCTTCAAGGGAAATTAGTTTTTACATACTGAGAGTGTCTGAGGTATCTTCATTGATTTTGGTCCATAGAGAGGAAAAGTGGTTTTCTTTGGACAAGGAGAGATTTATCTCGATTCGCATGGCCATGTTATATGATTATGTGAGTGTTTTTGGACCCTTTTATTTAGGAGGAAGCTCAAATACCCCAGAAGTGCATTGGTAAAGAGATACACAAGGTACTTATCTTCCAGACAATGGCTTCTAGGAATCTGGCATAGAAACATTTGAAACCTAACCTTGAAGGCTCTGACAGTATCATCCTCAGTTTGTCTTATGTATTCGAGTCCTTTAAGTAATAATTGGATATCTTCCAGTTTCATGCCCCAACTCATGAGAAAGGTTTCTTCTAACTGGTCCATAGATGTGATGCTAGCGGATGGAATATTATCATACCATCTTCTATCATTTCCATGTAGAGTGGCAGAGAAAAGTTTCATTACCAAGTTTTCATCATCATCACTGACAGGGTGGAGTTGAAAGAAAGCCCAAAAATTACTCATGTGATAATCGGGTCTTTCTCCATCACTTCCAGTGAATCTAGGGAGCCATTTTTCATACTTTGAGGGAATTTGTCTAGGAAAACTCAGGATTTTACTCATGTCTAAAGGCTTGTAGTTTCCCGAATCCCATTGTGAATTCATAGTTGGCTTCGTCATCAGTGGATTCGCCAGATAATTTTCTTGAAACTATCAAAATATAAGGGAAAACACCCTAAGTGGAGTCGCCAGGTAAGCTTGTAAGATAGAGACTCTAGAGGTAAGGCTTACCGAAAAATCTCGTCTTGTGGACAATTGACTCATTTTTCCCTGGCAATGGTGCCAAAATGTTATCGCATAGTTTTTAGTTAGGGTAAAAGAGGGATGAAAGGATACCGAACTGGTGTAACTGAACCAATCCCACCCATTGTCATCTTGATGGGAAGGTTCTTTCTATTTAGGGAGGTAAGGCCCAGGGGAGACGTCCCTGGTGACCTAGGATTTTGAGAAGGAAAAAGGTTTAGCAAGGATAAATGATAATAATCCCCCTCACAAGTCACTACCTGATCAAAAATTCCAGCTTATAACCAATAAAGATAACCGAAAGTAATAACCAAGAAGAGTACATGCTCGAGACAAAGCAACAAGAAACTATATGTGCAAGCTTGCTTGTTGGTTAGTATTTCATATAATCAATGACTTTTCTGATAATAAGCAATTGAGCAATAGTATTGATGAAGTAAATTAATGATTGTACAATAGAAATGATTACAATTTTTCTTCTCAATAAATGTTAAAGAAACTTGGCATTCAATGTATCAATATCAACACTTCATAAACAATGCCTTAACCAACCATTCAATTGCTTTAAAAGTAAAACGAAAGCTGCACAAAGGTGTTTATAGCATAATAAGATGACGACAACAATAGGGTTAGTAGAGTTAGTTTAGTCTAGGGTTAGTAAGAGTTAGACTTTGTTCAAGGTATTGGGTTGTTTGTATGATCAAGGTGCTCAACACAATGGAGGTCTTAGATTAGTGCCTTATTAGGGAAAATGGAGTCAATAAGGGATACAAATGTTGAAGGGTCGTGATGATACTAATATGGTTAGAGACAAGAGGGTTTGGTGTCAAAGTGCCACTAAAGTGAGGCTTTAACAGGTCAAACCCTAGGGGAGATGACTCACTAGGGTGTAAATGACCTAGGCCCTAGTGCATCTTCCTCCTTCTCTAGCTCAGAAAGACAAATTTTAATGGCTAGCTTAGTATGACGGAAGACAAGAGGGTTAAATTTTTATGTGTTGCTAAATCAAGGCCTCAACAATGAAATGCTAGGGGGAAAGGCTCACTAAAGTGTAGAATAGCTAGGCCTCAGTTCTTTCTCCTCCTTCGTCAGCTCATTTACAAGAACAAGATGGCTAGGCTTGAAGACTAATACTAGAGTGTTGCAATGGTAATGCTCTATCTTAATTCAACAAATCAAATGGTTCATTTACATGATAGGGACATTAGAAAAGGACCTTTAACATGTGCTTATCACCTAGGTTTTTAAATCAACAAGTTATAATAACAAAATGCAAATAAACAATACTGCAACCATTCAATCAAGAAGTTTTGCATAAATTTACTCACATTTAACCAAGAAATCACATGACCATACCCTATTTGTAAACCTTCCACCAAGATAAATGCCAAAAATAGCCAAAACAAGCTTCCTTCAATAAGTGCGCCTTAGAATTTCATCCCAAACCCTAGAATAGGGGGCAAATTTTAGACCTCACTAATGAGTGAGTCAAAGAGGATGAAAATATGAAGGTAAAAACCCTCAATATATAGCATACCAATGACCTAAATTACATTTTAGGTCATAAAAAGGTCGACAAGGCCAAAATACCAAAATCATATTGTTTTACATTAAAATTCTTAAATTAAAACCCTAATCAAGAAAAAGTGAGACGTCATCCCCTTTATAGAGTGACGTTAGCACCTTTTAGGGCAAATGCAACTTCCTAGAGAAAAACATTAGCGCTCCTTGGGCTTCTCCAAGATTCCACACGTACCAAAACTGCCATATCTGCCTCCCAAAACGCCCATTCATGACTTTTATCTTCATTCTTTTTTGCCAAGATGCTAGTCAAAGGACACTGCCTTGGCTTGGTGACCAGTGGTGGAAATGTTAGCCACAAGCATTTCACGAAAATGAAAGGTTGGTTCGTGATGATACCCCCTTTCTCTTGGCTATGCCACCAAGAGCCACTACCCTGGCGTGGTGACCAAATGCTAGTAGTGTCATACCACTAGATGCTCATGGACCTAATAGGCTAGCTCATGATGAGACCCCCTACCCTCTAACCAGGTCTTGTCTTTATTCTTTTTTATCTTTTTTATTTCTTTTTTCTTTCAATAAGCTAGTCAAGGGACACTGCCTTGGCTTGGTGACCAGATGTGGCAATGCTACCCACAAGTACTTTCATGGAAATGAGAAGGTTGGCTCATGATGAGACCCCCTTTATCTTGGCCATGCAGCCAAGAGCCACTACCCTGGCATGGTAACCAACTTCTGGTAGTGTCATACTGCTAGGTACCCATGGACCTAATAGGTTGGCTCATGATGAGACCCCCTATCCTCTGACTAGTTCTTGTTTTATTATTTTATTGGGTCCCTCTTGTTTCTTGCTGAGAATCCTTTTACTACTTTCTCGAGGATCCCTAGGCGAAGCATCTCGAGGTTTTATTTTAGGATTTTATCTTTTTCCATCTTGCTTTTACCTTTTGCGCCTTTAGCCCCTTCTTCCCATAAGGCAAGGTGCAACCCTTAAATGATTGGCCAACCCAATTCCTGGACTAGTGTAATTGGGTGTATGAGCGGGAAGCAAGATGAAAAAGTGGTAATATGATGGGAGTAGACGATGACTTTGCAGAAATCCCCCCAGGGGAAACTCAAAACCTATGGGCATAGGCTTACTAGAGCATCATGTGATTCCCACCAGACATGGTCAAGTGGACAAGTATAAGATCCAAGCATTTGTTAGAAACAAAAGGAATTAAATGCACATATTCAAAGGTTTTGAGGAACAGAGTGACACATACCATGATACCCAGACTCATTACCTCATTGAGAAAGAACCATCTCTGATATAGGACCAAGCCAAAGATGATGGATTTTGTTGTTGCTGACAAAGTGGAGGAAAAAGGAAGAAAATATGGGCCCTCCAGGGCCATGATCAAGTCAATCTAGCTCTCGGTACTCCATGTCTAGGACCTGTGGGCCTTGAGACATAATCTCCTAGCTATCCCCAAAAGTGGGGGATAACAAGAACCAACCTACTAGAGACACCAATCCCCTCACACGAGCACCAAATCAACAAGATATTGTGTAGGAACTAACCTACCAGAGACACCAATCTCCTCAGCTGAGCACCAACTTAGTAAGACATTTTAAGACACCAATATAATATATTCATACACAGAGTACTTTTGACTTCACCTACATGATAATTCATACTAAGGAAAACCCTAGTCACATTTAGCCTTCATGTCCTAGTTAACCTCATAGCATCATTCTCAGAATATGATCCCAGACTGTAGCATCACAACCTCAAATAAATTCACATTGGAGCATCATAGACCTCTAGTCCTTTATAGTGCACCTAAGGAACTAGAAAAACCCAAGAAAACTCCTCAAACTTCTCTTGCACAACTTTAGATCCCAAAAAGACACTCCATCTCCTTTAACGCCTCTTGCATCTCTTATGTGCACCTCAAACTTGATCTCTTGCTTAGATTCTCTTCAAATGCACCCATCTATCATGTATTTATAGTATTTCTATCCTCACTTTCAAGGCCGACCTGTATAGACTGGCTAAGCTGACCTAAATTTTATGGATAGGTTGTCGGACAGAAAAATCCATATCTCCTCATTCCTAGGGATTTAGAGGGAATTCCATATACCGTTGGAAAGTTCTCAGAATAAGATTTCCAGCCATATAAATTATTCTACCATTTGATCTAGGTATATAGGGTAAAAATTCTTTTAGAGATAGGGTATCTAAACTGAGCATCAAAAATCCAAAAACAATGTTTCCAACAATATCCATCTTGCAATATTTATCTTGGACATCCATAGTCTCCACTTGTCTTTGACATCAATGAAAACAATATTTCCAACAATCTCCCCCTTTGTCATTGATGGAAACCCTTAGTCAATTCAGATACTCCCCCTATCTGCAACTTTCCTTGTGTTTACAAATCTTCCTCTATCTACAACTTTTCCCCCTTTGACATCAATGGAAAATGGATACTCCCCCTAATCTTTTTCTTCCCTTTACTGAAGAGATGAGAGGGATATCACTCTCAACTTCTGTTCCATACAACATTTTTCTTCTTTGACTTCATCGAGTATGTATACATCACTTGAGGTTTTGTTTGCATTTTCCACTAATTTTCCTGAAGCTTCTTTCCTTATCCCACACCCTTTAGAATGAAATGTGAGGTTGTAACCTTGATCACATTTTTGACTGAAACTTGGAATGTTATTCTTTAACCCTTCAACATACAAGGCATTCTATGTCTTAGTCTTTCCATTATCAAGACTAACAGTACCTTTTCCAACTATCCTTACAGAACCATTATCTCCAAAAGTAACACTATCTCATTTTTCTTCCTTCAAGCTGATAAACTTGGTTTGGTCCCCTATCATGTGTTTAGAACATCCATTGTTAATGTATCATTTGTTCCCTCTATTTTGAGCATAAAGTGCAAGTCCACATTCTTCCTTCTTATGTTCTTCTTGCTTCCTTTTCCACACCTTTGTGTATTCTTCTCTATGCTTGGAAAGAACATTTTTTTCCCTCTTCATTATGTTACTTGTACATTCATGTGATATGTTCCCATAGTTATTTCACTTATAACATTCGTAATTTTAATCAAGTAGGGGAGAAAAGGAATTGTAGTTTATATCAACAAACCCATGAGAACTTCTAGTTTTTCTTCTTACATAATCAATATTTGTGGTTTTATAAGAACCTTTATTTATAACTCTCACATGATCAGTTCCTGCATAAGCTCTACAATATTTTGCTTCATGGCCAAAACCATCTCAAGAAAAACAATAGCCAAGAAATATATTTTGGTATCGGTTTGTGAAAATTTTTCTTGGTGGAACAACCCTTCTGAACCCATTCTTATGGGAAGAATAATATTTATGTTGGTCATAATTTCCTTTCCTGTTGTTGCTTTCATTGTTGATGGATCCTTTGAGAATATTGGCATAGCTTCTAGGATTTTCTTCATTTTCCTTTTCTGATGACTTTGTGACCTTAGTGCTTGCATATCCCTCAGGGGTCTTTTGTTTTTCATCGTATCCAACACTTGTCTTGATAAATGGTGACCTCTGAAAAATAAGAATATTATCTAATATTTCGGTACTCTTTCCAAACTTCAAGCTTCTATTCAACTGATCAGTTTTTTTTTTTTTCTGTATTTTCTTTCTTAAGGAAACGATTTTAGCCTCTAGATTCTCACAATTTTCTTCGTTTTCTTTTAGTTGGCTTCTAAACATTTCTTCTATCATTTTTTCCTCTTCTAGTTGAGACTTCAAGATGACAACTTTACTCTTTATTTCTTCAATATCATGATCCTAGTTTTCATATTTCTGCAATTTATCTTTCTTCTTTCTATTATTTCCCCTAAGTCTATCTATTTCTTCTAAGGAACTAACGAGTTATGCTTCAATATTTGCTTCCCCATCAATGTATTCTTCTTCTTCTTATTATTATTATTATTTTTCTTTCTTACTATATTCATTTTATTTATCAGTAGACTTTGTATCCATGGCTATGAAGATGAATTATGCTTTGCCCATATCAGAAACATATCCATCACTTTCTTTAGATGAGTTATTGTCCTCTCTAGAGTAAAAACTATTCTTCTTAGTATATTTTCCTCTTTTGTGTCTATAAGGTTTGATTATATTGCTATGTTCTTCTTTAACATTATTTTCCTCATCATCATTGGCTTCCCTTTTTTCATATGGACATTTAGCAGCAAAATTCCCTACTCTACCACAATTAAAACATATGAAGGGTAGCTTACCTTTTTTGTTTTCTAGATCCTCTTTTTATCTTTCTCACAAATTGCACTTCTTCTATATATGATTCATGGTTGGAAAAATTACAGAATTTGTGTCCTTTTGTCTTCATTGATGCTTTGATAGTTGCTTCCTTCCATGTTCGATTTTCTTTTTTTGTCCTCATCTCATATGCAATGCGAATCTCATGCAACTCACCCATCGTTAGTTTCTCTAGATCCTTAATTTATTCAATGGAAAAGAACTTGGCATAAAATATCAAGGGGAGATATATCAACACCTTTTTCATAATCATTGGCTCTTCAACCTTCTCACCAAGTCCTCTGATGGTGTTGACAATTTTATCCACTTAAAGGAAATAGGCTGCAACATTTTCTTCATCTTTCATTTTCAAACTATCAAACTATATTCTATGAGTTTGGAGATTTTCCTTCTTCACCTTGTCATATACTTCATAGATGTTTTGAGTTTGTCCCAAATTTCTTTTTTTGATCCACAGTGCATCACCTTGACAAACTCAGATTCCGATAGACCACACAAGATGGGATTCATGGATTTTTCATTATGTTCACTAGGCTTCTTCCCAGTTGCATCTATTGGTGGAGTTGTTGGGGATGTATATCCATTCACAACTATTTTCCAAATATCAAATCTAAGATCCATTATAATATAAGTTTGCATCCTTATACTCCATAATGCATAATTTGTTCCATCAAACAATGGACCCTTGTTTGTGAAGAAACCTTCTTGCTAACCATGTGTTCTCCTGAGATGTACCTTCTAGTGGGTAGACTATTTCTGAAGGAACCTGCTCGGAAACCAATTTTTGAACTCATGCTTATACTAAGAGAGGGGGTTGAATCAATATAAGATAATTTTTACTTTATTTAACCATTCATCAACCATTCATTAGTTGAGAAACAATAATCACTTATAAAATCAAATCAGAATGCACAAAGTTTAATGTGGAAACCCAATTGGGAGAAAATCATAAAACTTATATTTATAAATTCATGTACACACCAACCTACTATTAAAATATTTACAAGCACCAATCTATTGGAGACACCAATCCCCTCACTTGAGCACCAAATTAGCAATACATGTAGGAACCAACCTATTGTTGCAATATTTGCAGGCATCAATCTACTGGAGACACCAATCCCCTCACTTGAGCAACAAATCAACAAGATATTGTGTAGGCACCAATCTCCTCAGCTAAGAACCAACTTAATAAGACTTGTATAGACACCAATCCAAGATATTCATACACATAGTACTTATGACTTCACTTGCATTCTTCATAGTTCAGAAAACCCTAGTCACATTTAGCCTTGACGTCCTAGAAAACCTCATAACATCATTCTTAGAATATGATCCCAAACAACAACATCACAAACTAAAAAAAAGCACACTTCAGCATCACAGACCTTCAATCCTTTATAGTGCACCTTAAGAACAAGAAAACCCCAAGAAAACTCCTCATACTTCTCTTGCACACCTTTAGATCCAAAAACGACACCCCAACTCCTTTAACGCCCCTCATATCTCTTTTGCACACCTCACACTTGATCTCTTGCATAGATGCTCTTCAAATTCACACATGTATCCTATAGTTATAGTATTTCAATCCTCAATTTCAGGGCCAACCTGTAAAGACTGGTTGAGTTGACCTAAATTTTATGGTTGGGTTGTCGGACGAAAAAAATGATATATCCGCATTCCTTGGGATTTATAGGGAATTCCATATAAGTATATAAGGTAAAAATTCCTTCAAAGATAGGGTATCCAAACTGAGCATCAAAAATCCAAAAACAATGTTCCCAACAATCTCCATGTTGCAATATTTATCTTGGACATAGGTAGTCTCCCCCTGTATTTGACATCGATGAAAACAACATTTCCAACAACCAAAAGTTCCTTCCAATTATACAACAAGAGAAGAAATTCCTTCCAATTATACAACAAAACAAGAAATGTTTTCCAAGTACACCAAAAGTGCCTTCTAAAATTTGTGTTCCAATTATACAACAAGAAAACAAATTCCTTCCAAGTACACCATAATACAAAAAGCTCCTTCCAATTATACAACAAGACAAGAAATGCCTTCCAATTACACCAAAAGACCAAAAGTGCCTTCCAAAACTTTCCTTCCAATTATGGAACAAGACAAGAAATGCCTTCCAATTATACAACAAGACAAGAAATGCCTCACAAGTACACCAAAAGACCAAAATTTCCTTCCAAAACTTGTCTTCCAATTATACAACAAGACATAATTTTCTTTCCAAATACACAACAAGAAAAAAAATTGTTTTCACTCGAAATTGTTTTCCAATTACACAATTTTTCCTACCAATTACACAACAAGACAAAAATTTTCTTTCCAATGACACTAAAAAACAAAAAACTTGTTTGTTGTTGTTGTTTTTGCATGCATATGTTGGGATGGTGTCACACTTTTGGGAAAGAAAGAGAATGAGCATTATTCCTTCCTCATATTTTTATCCAGCAAGAGTGCACACATGTTCCAAGAATGTGTGCACACTCCTATTGGATACTAATACGAGGACGGTACAAGGCTTGACCTCAATTTTTTTCTCATAAGAGAATGTGCATGCTCTTAATGCAATAGAAAAAAAAATTGTTATATGGCCCATATAACTTTGGGAATAAAGATGTGGAGAGGTTTAGGGAAAACTAGGACATAGGGGATTAGAATTGAAAGTTCTTTGAGGTATATGGTAGTGGTTAGAGCACTAGGATTAAGGTGTATAGGTTGAGGCCCCCCCAAGGAGTGGTATGGCCATAGGGAAATCAGAGCTTGGGTGTGAAGGGGGTTAAGGGTTGTATATAGGTGGGGGCTTAGGGTTAGATGAGCTAAGGTTCAAGTGGAGGTAGGTTCCTAGGCATAGAGGGGGATAGTGGTCAAGTAGAGGTAGGGGCCCAAGGGTAGATAGGGCCCCTTGTATCACCCTTCCCCTCTGCCCCTGCCCCCTCTTTCTATCTCTCCCCCACTATCCCCACTCCCTCATATTTTTCATAATCAAATATAATAGTATTCATAATAAAATATGACACTCCCAAAATTTGTATTATGATTTCATTGCATTTGTGCCTCCACTCCTTCTCACTCTCCACCTCTCTCTTGATCCATATCTCTCTATACCTTCCTCCCTCCCTCTCTCTCTATCCCACTCTTTGTCACCCACCCTCACTCTCTCCCCCTATCTTTGTATCCCATCATTTTCTCTCTCTCCCTCTCCATATCCCACTCACTCTCTCCCCTTCTCTCCCTCTCTCCCCCACT
>SNQJ01S0082669.1:0-24999 GCA_010110895.2 Picea sitchensis
CAAAAAAGTGTCGTAATACAACTCAAATTCCACATGATAATGACAAAAACAAGAGTCACAAATAGTGATGGGTCTAACAAACCATGGTTTTTGTTGCACAAATGTATTGATGAAAATTTTAACTTCTTTGTGCTTTTCTTTGAACTTATTGAACAATTCTATTTGTGTCATTGAAAATATATGTTTTGGTTGTTCTTCATATTGTTTTCATGCTATTCTTCTTCGCAACACATCCATTGTATGTGGTGAAACACGAGATTCTTCCAACCAACAATTACGGGCCAATTCTTTAATATTTTCTGCAAGTCTATCTTTGTAGGGTTGTCTAGAAATCACTGTCCAACAAGCCAGTTCATCATTTTTATCTATTTGCAATCGATATTTTCTATGTTTGTGCAATGTTTTTCTTGACATTCCCATTGTTTTTTCCATGTGTCTTGTCAAATGATCTTTTATATTGCTAGATGAAACAACTGTTATTTGTATCACTTTACGTGCAACACTGACATCTTTTTTTTTTATATTTTCCAAAATATTTTAATACACTAGTTATATTGTCAAAGACATTCCGTTTCACCTTTGTATCCTTTGTCGACTTTTGAATACCCAATAATGATGTAGCTTCTTTTAACTTTCTTGACTTCATTAGATAGAGTAAAATTTGAGCTTGTACTGTTAACGATTCATCTTTGAAAAAAGTATTATACATATTCTTAGTTCGATATTTTATATAATGCTTAGCTGTTTTCTTCCCAAATTTGTCAGTATCAACATTTTCTAATATTTCATCATCAATGTTGATAGATTCTCCTGCATATTTTAATTTAAAGTTTATATTAAAAAACAAAACCCGAACACAAATTCACTAAACTACATATACAAGTGTTCATCTTGTATTATATAAATTTATGTACATACCTATAGGTGATTCGTCTTCTGCTTTAATTTTGGTTTCAACGTCTTCTGCTTCAATTTCGGTTTCAATGCCTTCTACTTCAATTTCGGTTTCAATGTCTTCTTAGACTTTATGAGACAAATCTATTTATGTTTTTTGAAAAACATCAAATTGTAATTACAGTCAATTATATTATTTACAATATTTTAAATTTGAATTCTATACTTTCTGAATACAGTCCCAATGTGTGTCGTGTGCTCGATCATCATATGTGCATGCATACCTGGTTGAACTTCTTGTTGAAAATATCTATTTACATTATCATCATTTCTTTCTTCAATATTTGCACATTCTCATTTCTTTCTCCCATAATGCTCTTTCATTTGTTCGTTTTGACGAGTATCATCTCGAGTGCGATCAAATTTTCTCTTGTACAAACTTTTGTTTCCCATGACTTTTATAGTTATCTATAAAAGATATGTTCAACAAAGACTTCACCTTGAAAAAATGCTCAACATTTATCTTTCAACATGTAAATTGTTATTCCAATAAAAACTTGAACAAACATCAATTACCTTATTCAACAAAAACCAAAAAGATAATTCGAAACTTTGTTTAGGTGCTCTAGAAAACCATCATGTATCGATATCGATCCTCCGATTAAGCCTATGGAACATAGGGAAGAAATAAAGAAAGAAAAAAATACAACTGCAATCAATAATAGAAATGCTTTGAAATCCCTATCCCTGAGCTCATATATGTCTGTCCATCTGATGAATTGTGTTAAATGTGTTCGTCCGAAAGTGTATTTATATGATTTGGCGTGAAATGAAACGATATGACGTGTCTTTTCATTTTTCTGACCGACGGAATTTGCTCAACACGCTTTCTGCCAAAAGAAGGTTTTTCCGGTTGAAAACCTTGGAAACCGTCCAGTTTTGACGGTTTCCATTAGAATTTAGTCTTTCGGCCGAAAGATTATTTCAGTGGAAAACATGAAATTGGGACTGAAAATAGAATCCAGAGAATTGCCCCAAGCTTACTTGAAAACGTTCATATATATATATATATAATTGCATGTATATGCAACTATATATCCGACATCGCGCCAACCCCCGTGGTCCTAGCCTAGGTCGCGTGGGCGCACTTTACTCTCTCTCTCTCTCTCTCTCTATATATATATATATAAGTTATATAGTTACATTTCCCAATAATTTTTTTTTTTTAAATTTGCTTAAATGAATTTTAGTGTTTTAATTTTTATTTTCAAAATGTTTTTTAAAATAAACTTTTAACAGGCAATATTAATTATTTTTGTCAAAATAATTTTTATTTTAGATGTTTTTTAATATTTTATTGAATTTTGTTTCTTTTTACTGGATTATTTTAGGTTTTTTCTCTCTCTCTTTTTTTTTTTTTTTTTTTTTAATTAGGTTTGAAGGATTTTTATTCTTCTTTTAATATATATATATATGTGTGTGTGTTTTTTTTTTTTTTTTTAAATTATTATTGTTTTAGGAAATTTTATTTATTTTTTCATTTTATTTTTAGTTTTTCTTTGTTTTCACCATTTTCTTAAGTTTTTTTTTTTTTTTTTTTTAATTTAGGTTTTGAATATATTTGTTTTAAATGTGTTTTTAATTTCAGTTTTGAATATATTTGTTTTAAATGTGTTTTTGTCTTCAATTAAAAAAAAAATATTTGTGAAGATTTTCTCCTTTCTCTTTATTTATTTTTTAATGTAAATTTAAGAAGAAAAAAAAAAGACAGTAAATAAATTTTCAAGTGACCATTTAGGATCTAATTTTGGGTTTTTTATTTGTGTAGGGATTTGTTCTCAAGGCCACAATTTCAATTAGGTCGTAATTAGTTGCAATTTCAACATTTAGAAAAAACGTGTTGCTTTAGGTAGTGTCACGTTTTTATTTAGGTGATGATTTTAAGGTTTTTCTAAGCAACTATTTAATTTTTAAGCCCATGCTTGAAAAAAGTTGTAATTTTGACCTGGTTAGAAAAAATGGTGCTACCGGTAGCACCACTTTTTGATTTGAGGGTTGATTTTAAATTTTTTTTGAGCAACCATTTAATCCTTTAAGCCCATGCTTGAAAAAAGTTGTAATTTTGACCTGGTTACAAAAATGGTGCTACTGGTAACACCACTTTTTGATTTGGGGGTTGATTTTAAAGTTTTTTTGAGCAACCATTTGATCCTTTAATCCCATGCTTGAAAAAAATTGTAATTTTGACCCGATTACAAAAGATGGTGCTACCGGTAGCACCACTTTTTGATTTGGGGGTTGATTTTCATGTTTTTTATGCAAAAATATGGGTTTTAAGGGCTAGAGTTCTCGTTTTGAGGTCACAATTCTCATTAAGTTGGTAAATGTGTTCTATCTGGAAGATATATTAAGTCAATCAAAACTGTCAGAGTGTTAACATATGATAAAACCTGCAAAAGATATAATTTGCAACATAGAGGCAGTAATGAAGGACATACCAAAATATGTGGTGGAGGAGATTAGATAGGAATGGGTTGTCACCATCAGAAGAGCCAGACCAACTAAGAGGAATATCAATCAAGAAGAAATCATCGTGCTCATATATATTAGAAAGAACAAGAATATAAAAGTGTTGAAAGCTAATAAGGATAATGCCACAGTGATAATGAATGCCAAACACTATGAAACAATATGCATGAGCATATATCATGCAATAACTACATGAAATTGGGGTAACCAATGCAATAAAAAACTCAACCTTGGATGAAAAAATAAGGAAGAAACTCATACCAAAGGATTGCAATGAGCCACACATTTATGGATTACCCAAGATACATAAAGAAGGAAAACCTTTTCAACTGATAGTAAACATGATTGGCTCCCCGACATACAGGCTGGTTGAATTCTTGGTGAACAAACTAAAAAATGATGGTGGGAAATATAATCTCTTATGTTAAAAACTCTACATTCTAGGTGAACAAGGTCAAATATGAAAAGATGAACGAGGAGGATATCTTTTTTAGTTTCAATGTGGTTTCATTGTATACTAAAATTCTTATTACTAAGCCAATCAAAACTATCAAAGAGTTAATTGACGAAAACTTGGTAGAGGTATGTTTGAGATCCACTTATTTCATCTTTTGAGGATAGTTATATGAATAGGTAGAAGGTGTGGCAAAGGGTTCTCCTCTTTCCCCCACAGTTTCTAATCTATACATGGAGAAATTCGAGAAACAAGCCTTGGATTCATTTCCACTTAAACTAAAGAGATGGAAATGATTTTTGGACAACATTGATGTGGTCTGGTAGCATGGGAAAGAGAATCCCTATAAGTTCTTCACCCACCTCAATAATCAAAATGAAAGCATAAAATTCACCATGGAATTTGAGAAGGATAAGAGCATACCTTTTCTTGAAGTGCTAATATCTAAGAAAGATGATGGTTCGATTTCTCATCGGGTTTATTGTAAAAAGTCGCACATAGATAGGTATCTACATGCAAACTCTCATCACTATCCTCCTCAAGAGATTGGTGTAATCAACACTTTGGTGACCTATGATACAAATATCTCTGATATTTGCTTGGAGAAATCCAGAATCATATCCAAATTAGAACACCATACTAAGAGAAGATTTAGATACGCGAGAAAGTGGAAATTGAAATGAACCTAGAAAGTCTCAATAGAGATGAAGGACCTAAGATAAGTGAATATAGGTCTGCTCGATCTTACGATATACTGCGTAATCTTGCTTTAAATTCCTTCAAAGTGGTTCTCTTTAATGTCAGGTGATACATAATGTTGCTACCGGGTGATGAAAGGATTGTTATTGATCATGATAATGGATTTATCATGATTAATACTACTATGTATGAACCAAGTACACAACCCTATTTCCTTCCAAGTCAATCTGAGGAGATATTTTATTCTTAGGTGCCAGGTGGAGTAGGTTGGTAATTATTTATCAAATTTGATTCCAAAAGGAGGGTCAATACAGTATGTGCCAGAAGAAGATGTTCATGAAGAAGATACAAGACAACATGAAGAAGTGTCAGGCCAACAGGTCCATGAATTTGACCATCTAGTCATTGGCTCGCATCCTATGAATCATGTTGATGTTGACATAATCGATGATGACTTAGTGCTAGAAATCCTAGATGTGGTTATGTACATTCTGTTTAATGATTTTGAGGGTTTGGATACAAATTATGACCTTGATGAGTCAAATATCGAATTGGATGAAGTTTAAAATCAATTAGAGATAATAAATATTATTTAATAAAGTGAGTTGGTTCAAATTGAGTAATCTTATGGTTTGGTATCTCAAGGGTCTAGATCCCTTTCAATTTTTCTATGATAATGATTTTCCCTTGTTGATTAATCTTTTAATGATGATTTTACCTTCTTGATTTGAGCTCGTTGTAATCTAAGGGATTACATAGTAAGTAGTTACTAGTAGTGTAGTCATACAACCATAATATACAACAAAGTAATATAAAAGCATGCATACATAGAAGGATGAAGAGAATAAAAGTAGCGGTGGAACCAACAACAAGCAATATTTTATTATATGATCGATAAAAACCTCTTTACATCACATATTCATGCCTATTTATACATTAAAATCTACATGAGGTAGTTACAATTTCCATAACTACCTTGGTCGATCGACCAAACCCAACGGTTGACCAATCTAAATATCTAGTCAACTGACTCTTTACAATTGGTCAACTCTTTGGTTGACTAGGCCCTTCAACATCTCCCCCAACCTTAAAGCCTTCTTTGTCCCAAAGAAGAGGGAGTTTGTGTCAGGAAATGAGACACACTTCCACACTAAACATAGCAAAAGAAAAGAATAATTTAATCAAGAGCGTAAATGACAAAGCAATAACATAGTACACAAAGATTTTACCCTGAAAACCCAAATCAGGAAAACCAACATTCCTTGAGCGTTATGCTCTCTTGTTGTATTGCTCAATATGAATAAGAGGTTACATGTCTAACCTTGGTCCACACCTAAGCCACAATCGACATCATACCCTATTCCTTACACAAGAACAAACCTGTAGCCATTCTGACTTACATCTGCATGACCAACAATATACATCTAAAGATTTCTCTAAAGACTGGCTATCTTACGATTCGTTTATTATCATCCTTTATGATCTTAAAACACACCTCTTTATAGTATTTACAATAGAAAAACCCTAAAGTCACGGTTCCAAAAAATGGTTACATATCCATGCAGATCATTGGCTACAAATCACGCAAATCTCGAGATTCTATTAGAGTCAACTCTAAGTCAGATTACTAGTCAGACTTCATTCAGTATTCGGTCGATCGTCATACACTCACCTTTAAACCTCTTGTCGGTTGACCTCTTTGAATTTCTTTTGATGGCTTTACCATGTCAAACCTCCTCGACCTTTGAATTTGACTTTACCCAGTCGACTAAATTCGACCTTCGACTTGTTGTCGATCTACCACAAGCCTTGACCTGATTTTGATCCACCTCTACTTCAACCTTCAGTCAATCCACCTCGACTAGAATTTCATTGCAAAGAATATAACAATCCAACATTCTCCCACTTGTTGTCTTCTTTGCTAAAACCAGGAAATTTCTGAACTTTCGTTCACAGACCCAGGGCAATAATTCCCCTTGCCTCTCTGCACCAAGAGAACTTCACAACACTCATAGAATTGGTCAACGAGTCTGCTATATTGTCCAACATGTCTACTTTATCCAATATCACCTTGTTACTTTCCACCATATCTCCTATGAAATGGTATTGTACATCAATGTGCTTAGACTTCGAATGATAATCAAAGTTCTTTACTAGAAATATTGCGCTTTGATTGTCACAACTTATCTTCATAGCTCTTTGTTCAAACCCAATTCCTGATAGTTTGCAACCATACTTCTTCTTTGCTTCCATGTGTGGCTTCCACGTATTCAACTTCTGATGTTGACAAGGCTGCGACCTCCTATCGCTTACTCAACCAACTTATTGCTCCACCGGATATCTTGAAGACATATCTATTGGTTGACCTTCGTTGATCCATATCTCTAGCCCAGTCAACGCCGACAAAGCCATGTAAATTTAAATTACCATTGTCACCTACATGTTTTCCTTAGTAGCATACAACATAGTCCTTCGTGCCACATAAATACCTAAATTATCTCTTGACAACTTTCCAATACTACTTTCTAGGTGTTGACATGTACCTTCTCAACACTCCCACTCCATGGGAAATGTCTGGTAGAGTGCATACCATCACATACATTAGGCTACCAACAAAAATTGCATAGGGAACATGTGCCATATCCTCTATTTATTTATGTGTCTTTGGACATTGTTCAACAGTTCGCTTTGCTCCAACAAGAATTGGAACCTTCACCGGTTTGCAATCCTGCATGTTGAAACGTTTCTGAAATGTTTCAATCTACTTCATTTGATTCAACCAGATATTTCTAGCAGCTCGATCGATCTTAATCTCCACTCCCAGAATGAATTTATCTGCACCGAGATCCTTCTTGTCAAACTTGGAGGATAGCTACTTTTTCACCTCCTTTATTGCATCCATGTTGTTTCCAATCAACAACATGTCATTGACATATAAAGATACATATATGAAACACCCACCTTCTTCCTTGGAATATATGCAATGATCAAATTTGCTTCTCACAAATCCCAAACTAAGGATGTATGTGTCGAACTTCTAGTACCAAATCCTTGGTGATTTCTTTAAACCATAGAGAGATATTTTCAATTTACACACCAACTCTTTCTTACCCTTTACTACAAATCCTTCAGGTTGTTTCATGTAGATTTCCTCTTCCAGGTCCCCATGTAGGAACGTTGTCTTCACATCCATCTCTTATATTTCCATATCAAATGTTGTATCCAGATACATTAGTACTCTAATGGAAGTTAATTTTGTAACATGGGGAAAAATATCACCGAAGTCGACTCCCTCAACTTGGGGATATCCTTTCGCTACTAGTCGAGCTTTGAACTTCTTGACTTGTCCCGCGACATTCATATTCTTCTTGAATACCCATTTGCTACCGATGATCTTTCTTCCACTAGGAAATTTGACTAGGTCCCATATCTCATTCTTGTGCAAGGATTCCATCTCTTCGACCATGGAATCCTTTCATAGTTTACCCTCGTCCGAGTTGATTGCCTCACTGACCGACTTGGGCTCATCATCGATGGTAGTTAACATGAATGTGGAACGAAAGTCAAGAAAAATATACCTTTCAAATGGTTTTCTTACTCTTTCTGACCTCCTTACTACCAGAGTCTGTTGTTCCACCTCTTCCTTTGATTCAATAAACTCATCTGAATCATCTTCTTTGTTCCCCAGTTCAAACCGCACTGTCTCAGGATTATTCTCAGTCTGAAAAATTTCCTCGGGCTTGGACTTACCTCCGAATTCTCTGAATACCACATCTCAACTGTACAATGTTCTCCTTGATGCAATATCTCAGAGCTTATATCCTTTCATTCCTTATTTGTACCCAATGAAAATACATTTGAATGCCTTCTTGTCCAACTTGCTCCTCTTTTCCTTGGGAACATACACAAATGTATCACAACCAAATACTTTGATATGTCACACCAAAGGCTTCTTACCCGATCATACCTCATGTGGATTCGTGTCGACTAGCACCGACAAAAGATACATATTCACCAGATATATTGCAGTGTCAAATGCCTCCGCCCATAATTCTTGTGCGAGCCCAACACTAGTGAGCATGCTCCTTTCCTTTTCCATCAACGTTCTGTTCATTCTCTTGACAAATCCATTTTGTTGTGGGGTATATGGTATGGTATTTTTTCATGCTATGCCACACTGCTTATATAATTGATCAAATTACTTTCCACAGAATTCACCACCATTGTCATTTCTCGGCACCTTAATCTTCTTATATGTTTGGTTATCTACAAGATCTTTAAACTCTTTAAATTTCTCGAAAACCTATGATTTATTCCTCAGGAAATATATCCATGTCTTCCTAGAAACATCATCTATGAAGGAGACATAATACAAGGATCCACCAAGTGAAGGCATTGTAACTGGGCCAAACACATAATTATGCACCAATTCTAGAATCTCATTTTCCATTGTCGCACCATATGGGAACCTCACCTGTCTTTGTTTTCCATATATGCAATGTTCACAAAATTCAACTTCTAAACCAAATTTAGGAAAACATTCGACCATACCTTTGTTGTGCATGGATCAAAGTTATTTTTCTCCAATGTATCCCATCCTCTCATGACATAGCATGGTCGGGTCAGTTTGTACCGACTCAGCTCGAGTCTAGTCGAGTTGAGTCGAATTCAAGTCGACTTCAGGAGAAACGATGATGTTGCATCTAGTCGAGTCGACATTCCCTACCATATTGTATAGGGTTCCATTCCAAACTCCTTTTATTAATACCATTTCACCTCTGACCATCTTGCATGAATCCTTCTGAAACAGAGTTTGCACTCCATCATCACTCATCTTTCTGACAGATATAAGGTTTCTTTCCAAACCTAGAATATGTAGCACACTTGGAAGGGTTTTTTTCCTCCCATCCTGTAGTATCTTTCAACCTCTTCCTCGTCCGATAATTTTGGTTGTCGAGTAATCCCCCAAGAACAAATCACCTCCATCATATCATTTATACTTGCATAACCATTCTCTATGTGGTGTCATATGATAGGATGCTCCTGAGTCGATCAAACAAACACCTTGATTTGACTGTGTATTGGTCGATGTCAGGTACACATCACCTCCATTATCCAGGGCCATCTTTCTCTCAGTCGACTGCTTCTTGTCGGATCCCGTACCGACTTCCATTGCCCTCGACTTACAATCATTTTTGAAATTCCCAACTTTAATGCATTTCCGACATCTTCTTTTCGACTAAACCGAGGATTTAGATCTACCCTTCGACTTAGAATTTCTACCGGATAATTTTCCTTTATCTCTTTCAACCGATCGAAATCTCACTACTAAATCATCTTTAGTCGATCCTTCCATGAAATGTCTTCTCATTTCTTCTAACAGTAGAGAAGAAACCTCATCTTCTAATGCTAGTGTGGTTGTATTACTCCCTATAACCATGACTAAGTTATCCCAGAGTCTGGAAAAGAACATAATAGGATTATTCACTTCTCCTCCTCAATGATTTTAATATCCACAGACGAAAACTATCTTAAAATGGTATTGAACACATTTAAATGCTTTTTCACTGAACTTACATCACTCATTCTTAGACGATACAATTTCTTTATTAGAAACAACTTATTTACTAAAGATTTCAACTGGTATAAGCTTCCCATCTTGTCCCACAGTTTCTTGGCCGAATCTTCACATGAGAAATTCAGCAGTACTGAATCTACAAGACAAAGATGAATCGTACTTATTTCTCTTCTTTCAAGTTTCTCCCATTCTTTTGTCAACATGCCTGTCGAATGGGTACCTGGACCGACCTCCCTCCATTGTTCTCGATCTACAAGAAGATATTCCATTTTAAGCTTCCAAAACTCAAAATTATGGCCATTGAATTTTTCTATCTCTATTCTTGAATTGCTCGGCATTCTTTACCACGATGTTTAACACCATTTATGACTTACAACTCTCACTGTACCTAGAGTTTAGCTCTCAAATTCAACATTTGTAAATAAATATCTGATACAACCGTCAAAGCATAACAAAAATCTAATACCACTTGTCAGGAAATGAGACATACTTCCACACTAAACCTAGCAGAAGAGAAGAAGAATTTAATCAAGAACGTAAATGACAAAGCAATTACACAATACACATATATTTTACCCTGGAATCCCAAACCGAGAAAACCAACATTCCTAGAACATTATGCTCTCTTGTTGTCTTATTCAATATGAATAAAAGGTTACATGTCTAACCTTGGTCCACACCTAAGACACAATCAACATCATACCCTCTTTCTTACACAAGAACAAACCTACATCCATTTCGACTTACATCTGCATGACCAACAATCTACATCTAAATATTTCTCTAAAGACTAGCTATCTTACGATTCATTTATTATCATCCTTTATGATCTTAAAACACACCTCTTTATAGTATTTACAATAGAAAAACCCTAAAGTCACGGTTCCAAAAAATGGTTACATATCCATGCAGATCATTGGTTACAAATCTCCAGATTCTGTTAGAGTCAACTCTAAGTCGGATTACGAGTTGGACTTGATTCAGTATTCGGTCAGTCGTCATACGCTCACCTTTCAACCTCTTGTCGGTTGACCTCTTCGAATTTCTGTTGATGCCTTTACCATGTCGAATCTTCTCGACCTTTGAATTTGACTTTACCCAGTCAACTAACTTCGACCTTCGACTTGTTGTCGATCTACATTGAGCCTCGACCTGATTTCGATCCAGCTCGACTTCAACCTTCAGTCAATCCACCTTGACTAGACTTTCATTGCAAAGAATATAACAACCCAACATTCTCCCACTTGTTGTCTTCTTTGCTAAAACCATGAAATTCCTGAACTTTCATTCAAAGACCCAGGGCAATAATTCCCATTGCCTCTCTACACCAAGAGAACTTCACAACACTCATAGACTTGGTCAACGAGTCTGCTATATTGTCCAACGTGTCTACTTTATCCAGTATCACCTTGTTACTTTCCACCATATCTCTTATGAAATTGTATTGTACATCAATGTGCTTAGTCTTCGAATGATAATCAATGTTCTTTGCTAGAAATATTGCGCTTTAATTGTCACAACTTATCTTCGTAGCTCTTTGTTCAAACCCAATTCCTGAACAGAACATTTGCAACCATACTTCTTCTTTTCTTCCATGAGTGGCTTCCATGTATTCAACTTCTGATGTTGACAAGGCTGCGACCTCCTATCGCTTACTCAACCAACTTATTGCTCCACCGAATATCTTGAAGACATATCTATTGGTCGACCTCCGTCGATCCATATCTCCAGCCCAGTCAGCGTCAACAAAACCATGTAAATTTAATTTACCATTTTCACCTACATGTTTTTCTTGGTAGCATACAACATAGTCCTTTGTGCCACATAAATACCTAAATTATCTCTTGACAACTTTCCAATACTCCTTTCTAGGTGTCGACATGTACCTTCTAAACACTCCCACTCCATGGGAAATGTATGGTAGAGTGCATACCATCACATACATTAGGCTACCAACAAAAAATGCATAGGGAACACATGCCATATCCTCTATTTATTTCTGTGTCTTTGGACATTGTTGAACAGTTAGCTTCGCTCCAACAAGAATTGGAACCTTCACCGGTTTGCAATCCTGCATGTTGAAATGTTTATGGAATGTTTCAATATACTTCATTTGATTCAACCAAATATTTCTAGCAGCTATATCAATCTTAATCTCCATTCCTAGAATGAATTTATCTGCACTGAGATCCTTCTTGTCAAACTTGGAGGATAGCTACTTTTTCACCTTCTTTATTGCGTCCATGTTGTTTCCAATCAACAACATGTCATAGACATATAAAGCTACATATATGAAACACCCACCTTCTTCCTTGGAATATATGTAATGATCAACTTTGCTTCTCACAAATCCCAAACTAAGGATGTATGTGTCGAACTTCTGGTACCAAATCCTTAGCGATTTCTTTAAACCATAGATAGATATTTTCAATTTACACACCAACTCTTTCTTACCCTTTACTACAAATCCTTCAGGCTGTTTCATGTAGATTTCCTCTTCCAGGTCCCCA
This sequence comes from Picea sitchensis, assembly GCA_010110895.2. Lineage (NCBI taxonomy): Eukaryota > Viridiplantae > Streptophyta > Pinopsida > Pinales > Pinaceae > Picea > Picea sitchensis. The sequence goes on from SNQJ01S0082669.1 coordinate 12,665, forward strand.
TGTAGGAACGTTGTCTTCACATCCATCTCTTATATTTCCATATTAAATGTTGCAGCCAGAGACATTAGTACTCTAATGGAAGTTAATTTTGTAACATGGGAAAAAATATCACCGAAGTCGACTCCCTCAACTTGGGGATATCCTTTCGCTACCAGTCGAGCTTTGAACTTCTCGACTTGTCCTGCGACATTCATATTCCTCTTGAATACCCATTTGCTACCGATGATCTTTCTTCTACTAGGAAACTTGACTAGGTCCCATATATCATTCTTGTGTAAGGATTCCATCTCTTCGACCATGGAATCCTTCCATAGTTTACCCTCATCCGAGTTGACTGCCTCATTGAACAACTTGGGCTCATTGTCGATGGTAGTTAACACAAATGAGGAACGAAAATTGGGAAACATATACCTTTCAAATGGTTTTCTTACTCTTTCTAACCTCCTTACTACCAGAGTCTATTGTTCCACCTCTTCCTCTAATTCAATAAACTCATCTGAATCATCTTCTTCGTTCCTCAGTTCAAACCACACCATCTTAGGATTATTCTTGGTCTAAAACATTTCCTTGGGCTCAGAATTACCTCTGACTTCTCTGAAGACCTTATCTTGATTGTACATTGTTATCCTTGATGCAGGATCTTAGAGCTTATATCCTTTCATTCCTTATTTGTACCCAATGAAAATACATTTGAATGCCTTATTGTCCAGCTTGCTCCTCTTTTCCTTGGGAACATACACAAATGCATCACAAACAAATACTTTGAGATGTCACACAAAAGGCTTCTTACCCGACCATACATCATGTGGATTCATGTTGTCTAGCACCGATGAAGGAGACATATTCACCAGATATATTGCAGTGTCAACTGCCTCCACCCATAATTCTTGTGCGAGCCCAACACTACTAAGCATGCTCCTTTCCTTTTCCATCAACATTCTGTTCATTCTCTTGAAAAATCCATTTTGTTGTGGGGTATATGGTATGGTATTTTTTCATGCTATGCCACATTGCTTATATAGATGATCAAATTACTTTCCACAAAATTCACCACCATTGTCAATTCTCGACACCTTAATCTTCTTATATGTCTGGTTATACAAGATCTTTAAACTCTTTAAATTTCTCGAAAACCTGTGATTTATTCCTCAGGAAATATATCCATGTCTTCCTATAAACACATCTGACATAATACAAGGATCCACCAAGTGAAGGCACTATAATCGGGCCAAACACATAATTATGCACCAATTCTAGAATCTCATTTTCCATTGTCACACCAGATGGCAACCTCACCTGACTTTGTTTTCCAAATATGCAATGTTCACAAAAGTCATCTCCTAAACCACATTCAGGAAAACATTCGACCATACCTTTGTTGTGCATGGATCAAAGTTATTTTTCTCCAATGTATCCCATCCTCTCATGCCATAGCATGGTCGGGTCAGTTTGTACCAACTCAGCTCGAGTCTAGTCGAGTTGAGTTGAATTCAAGTCGACTTCAGGAGAAACGATGTTGTTGCATCTAGTCGAGTCAAAATTCCCTACCATCTTGTATAGGGTTCCAATCCAAACTCCTTTTATTAATACCATCGCACCTCTAACCATCTTGCACAAATCCTTCTGAAACAAAGTGTGCACCCCATCATCACTCATCTTTCTGACATATATCATGTTTCTTTCCAAACCCAGAATATGTAGCACACCTGGAAGGGTTTTTTTCCTCCCATCCTGTAGTATCTTTCAAAATCTTCCTCGTTCGATAATTTTGGTTGTCGAGTCATCCCCCAAGAAAAAATCACCTGCATCATATCATTCATACTTGCATAACCATTCTCTATGTGGTGCCATATGATAGGATGCTCTTGAGTCGATCAACCAAACACCTTGATTTGACTATGTACTGGTCGATGCCAGGTACACATCACCTCCGTTATCCAAGGTCATATTTCTCTCAGTCGACTGCTTCTCGTCGGATCCCGTATCGACTTCCATCGCCCTCAACTTACAATCATTTTTGAAATTCCCAACTTTAATGCATTTCCAACATCTTCTTTTTGACTGAACCGAGGATTTAGCTCTACCTGTCGAATTAGAATTTATACTGGATAATTTTCCTTTATCTCTTTCAACCGATCAAAATCTCACTACTAAATCATCTTTAGTCGATCCTTCCATGAAATTTCTTCTCATTTCTTCTAACAGTAGAGAAGAAAACTCATCTTCTAACGCTAGTGTGGTTGTATTATTCCCTATAACCATGACTAAGTTATCCCAAGAGTCTGGAAAAGAACATAATAGGCTTATACACTTCTCCTCCTCAGTGATTTTAATATCCACAGACGATAACTATATTAAAATGGTATTGAACACATTTAAATTTTTTGTCACTGAACTTCCATCACTCATTCTTAGAAGATATAATTTCTTTATTAGAAACAACTTGTTTACTAGAGATTTCGACTGGTATAAGCTTCCCATCTTGTCCCACAGTTTCTTGTCCGAATCTTCACATGAGAAATTCAGCAGTACTGAATCTACAAGACAAAGATGAATCATACTTATTTCTCTTCTTTCAAGTTTCTCCCATTCTTCTGTCAACATGCCTGTCGACTGGGTACCTGGACCTCCCTCCCTCCATTGCTCTTGATCTACAAGAAGATATTCCATTTTAAGCTTCCAAAACTCAAATTTATGGCCATTGAATTTTTCTATCTCTATTCTTGAATTTCTCACCATTCTTTACCACGATGTTTAACACAATTTATGAATTACAACTCTCACTGTACCTAGAGTTTAGCTCTCAGATTCAATATTTGTAAATAAATATATGATACAACCGTCAAAGCATAACAAAAATCTGATACCACTTGTCAGGAAATGAGACATACTTCCACACTAAACCTAGTAGAAGAGAAGAAGAATTTAATCAAGAACGTAAATGACAAAGCAATCACACAGTACACATAGATTTTACCTTGGAATCCCAAATCGAGAAAACCAACATTCCTTGAATGTTATGCTCTCTTGTTGTCTCATTCAATATGAATAAAATGTTACATGTATAACCTTGGTCCACACCTAAGACACAATCGACATCATACCCTCTTCCTTACACAAGAACAAACCTATAGCCATTTCGACTTACATCTGCGTGACCAACAATCTACATGTAAATATTTCCCTAAAGACTGGCTATCTTACGATTCATTTATTATCATCCTTTATGATCTTAAAACACGCCTCTTTATAGTATTTACAATAGAAAAACCCTAAATTCACGGTTCCAGAAAATGGTTACATATCCATGTAGATCATTGGCTACAAATCTCGCAAATCTCGAGATTCTGTTAGAGTCAACTCTAAGTCGGATTACCAATCGGAATTCATTCAATATTCGCTCGGTCTTCATACGCTCGCCTTTCAACCTCCTGTCGATTGACCTCTTCAAATTGTTGTTGATGTATTTACCATTTCGAACCTCCTCAACCTTTGAATTCGACTTTACCCGATCGACTAACTTCAACCTTCGACTTTTTGTCGATCTACCATGAGCCTCGACCTGATTTTAATCCACCTCGACTTCGAACTTCAGTCAATCCACCTCAACTAGAATTTCATTGCAAAGAATATAACAACCCAACATTCTCCCACTTGTTGTCTTCTTTGCTAAAACTAGGAAATTCCTGAACTTTCGTTCACAGACCCAAGGCAATAATTCCCATTGCCTCTCTGCACCAAGAGAACTTCACAACACTCATAGACTTGGTCAACGAGTCTTCTATATTGTCCAACGTGTCTACTTTATCCAATATCACCTTGTTACTTTCCACCATATATCTTATGAAATGGTATTGTACATCAATGTGCTTAGTCTTTGAATGATAATCAAGGGTCTTTGCTATAAATATTGTGCTTTGATTGTCGTAACTTATCTTCATAGCTCTTTGTTCAAACCCAATTCCTAAACATAAAATTTGCAACCATACTTCTTCTTTTCTTCCAGGAGTGGCTTCCATGTATTCAACTTCTGATGTTGACAAGGCTGCGACCTCCTATCGCTTACTCAACCAAATTATTGCTCCACCGAGTGTCTTGAAGACATATCTATTGGTCGACTTCTATCGATCCATATCTCCAGCCCAATCAACGTCGACAAAGCCATGTAAATACCTAAATTATCTCTTGACAACTTTCCAATACTCCTTTCCAGGTGTCGACATGTACCTTCTCAACACTCCCACTCCATGGGAAATGTATGGTAGAGTGCATACCATCACATACATTAGGCTACCAACAAAAATTGCATAGGGAACACGTGCCATATCCTCTATTTATTTATGTGTCTTTGGACATTGTTCAATAGTTAGCTTCGCTCCAACAAGAATTGAAACCTTCACCGGTTTGCATTCCTGCATGTTGAAACGTTTATGAAATGTTTCAATATACTTCATTTGATTCAACCAAATATTTCTAGCGGCTCGATCGATCTTAATCTCCATTCCTAGAATGAATTGATCTGCATCGAGATCTTTCTTGTCAAACTTGGAGGATAGGTACTTTTTCACCTCCTTTATTGCGTCCATGTTGTTTCCAATCAACAACATGTCATCGACATATAAAGCTACATATATGAAACACCCACCTTCTTCCTTGGAATATATGCAATGATCAAATTTGCTTCTCACAAATCCCAAACTAAGGATGTATGTGTCGAACTTCTGGTACCAAATCCTTGGCGATTGCTTTAAACCATAGAGAGATATTTTCAATTTACACACCAACTCTTTCTTACCCTTTACTACAAATCCTTCAGGCTATTTCATGTAGATTTCCTTTTCCAGGTCCCCATGTAGGAACATTGTCTTCACATCCATCTCTTATATTTTCATATCAAATGTTGCAGCCAAAGACATTAGTACTCCAATGGAATTTAATTTTGTAACATGGGAAAAAATATCACCGAAGTCGACTCCCTCAACTTGGGGATATCCTTTCGCTACCATTTGAGATTTGAACTTCTCAACTTGTCCTGCGACATTCATATTCTTCTTGAATACCCATTTGCTACCGATGATATTTCTTCCACTAGGAAACTTGACTAGGTCCCATATCTTATTCTTGTGCAAGGATTCCATCTCTTCGACCATGGAATCCTTCCATAGTTTACCCTCGTCCGAGTTGACTGCCTCACTGAACGACTTGGGATCATCGTCGATGGAAGTTAACACGAATGCAGAACGAAAGTCGGGAAAATTATACCTTTCAAATGGTTTTCTTACTCTTTCTGACCTCCTTACTACTAGAGTCTATTGTTCCACCTCTTCCTCTGATTCAATAAACTCATCTGAATCATCTTCTTCGTTCCTCAGTTCAAACCACACCGTCTCAGGATTATTCTCAGTCTGAAAAATTTCCTCGGGCTCAGACTTCTCTGAAGACCACATCTCGACTGTACATTGTTCTCCTTGATGCATGAACTCAGAGCTTATATCCTTTCATTCCTTATTTGTACCCAATGAAAATACATTTGAATGCCTTCTTTTCCATCTTACTCCTCTTTTCCTTGGGAACATACACAAATGCATCAAAACCAAATACTTTGAGATGTCACACCAAAGACTTCTTACCTGACCATACCTCATGTGGATTCGTGTCGACTAGCACCGACGAAGGAGACATATTCACCAGATATATTGCAGTGTCGACTGCCTCCGCCCATAATTCTTATGCAAGCTCAACACTAGTGAGCATGCTCCTTTCCTTTTCCATCAACGTTCTATTCATTCTCTTGACAAATCCATTTTTTTGTGGGGTATATGGTATGGTATTTTTTCATGCTATGACACACTGCTTATATAATTGATCAAATTACTTTCCACAGAATTCACCACCATTGTCAGTTCTCGACACCTTAATCTTCTTATATGTCTGGTTATCTACAAGATCTTTAAACTCTTTAAATTTCTTGAAAACTTGTGATTTATTCCTCAAGAAATATATCCATGTCTTCCTAGAAACATCATCTATGAAGGAGACATAATACAAGGATCCACCAAGTGAAGGCACTGTAACCGGGCCAAACACATAATTATGCACCAATTCTAGAATCTCATTTTCCATTGTCGCACCAAATGGGAACCTCACCTGACTTTGTTTTCCATATATGTAGTGTTCACAAAAGTCAACTTCTAAACCACATTCAGGAAAACATTCGACCATACCTTTGTTGTGCATGGATCAAAGTTCTTTTTCTCCAATTTATCCCATCCTCTCATGCCATAGCATGGTCGGGTCAGTTTGTACCGTCTCAGCTCGAGTCTAGTCGAGTTGAGTCGAATTCAAGTCGACTTCAGGAGAAACGATGTTGTTGCATCCAGTCGAGTCGACATTCCCTACCATCTTGTATATGGTTCCAATCCAAAATTCTTTTATTAATACCATCACACCTCTGACCATATTGCACAAATCCTTCTGAAACAGAGTGTGCACTCCATAATCACTCATCTTTCTGACAGATATCAGGTTTCTTTCCAAACCCAAAATATGTAGCACACATGGAAGGGTTTTTTTCCTCCCATCCTGTAGTATCTTTTGAACTCTTCCTCGTCCGATAATTTTGGTTGTCGAGTCTTCCCCCAAGAAAAAATCACCTCCATCATATCATTCATACTTGCATAACCATTCTCTATGTGGTGTCATATGATAGGATGCTCTTGAGTCGATCAACCAAACACCTTGATCTGACTGTGTACTGGTCGATGCCAGGTACACATCACCTCCCTTATCCAGGGTCATATTTCTCTCAGTTGACTACTTCTCGTCAGATCCCGTACCGACTTCCATCGCCCTCGACTTACAATCATTTTTGAAATTCCCAACTTTAATGCATTTCCATCATGTTCTTTTCGACTGGACCGAGGATTTAGATCTACCCTTCGACTTAGTCTTTCTACTGGATAATTTTCCTTTATCTCTTTCAACCAATCAAAATCTCACTACTAAATCATCTTTAGTTGATCCTTCCATGAACTTTCTTCTCATTTCTTCTAACAATAGATAAGAAACCTCGTCGTCTAACTCTAGTGTGGTTGTATTACTCCCTATAACCATGACTAAGTTATCCCAGGAGTTTGGAAAAGAACATAATAGTATTATACACTTCTCCTCCTCAGTGATTTTAATATCCACAGATGATAAATATCTTAAAATGGTATTGAACACATTTAAATTCTTGTCGAACTTCCATCACTCATTCTTAGAAGATACAGTTTTCCTTATTATAAACAACTTATTTACTAGAGATTTCGAGTGGTATAAACTTCCCATCTTGTCCCACCGGTTTCTTGACTGAATCTTCATAGAAATTCAGCGATCGCAATTACAGACAAAAGTTGAATCATATATTTCTCTTCTTTCAAGTTTCTCCCAATCTTACGTCAACATGCACGATAAATTTTGGACCGACCTACCTCCATTGTTCTCTATATACAAGAGATGATATTCCATTTTAAGCTTCCAAAACTCAAATTATGTCCATTGAATTTTTCCTATCTCTATTCTTGAATTACCGCCATTCTTTACCGCGATGTTTAACACAATTTATGAATTACAACTCTCACTGTACCTAGGGTTTGGTTCTCAGATTCAATATTTGTAAATAAATATCTGATACAACCGTCAAAGCATAAAAATGATGCCACATGTTAGGAAATGAGACATACTTCCACACTAAACCTAGCGGAGAAAAAGAATTTAATCAAGAGCGTAAATGACAAAGAAATCGCACCCGTACACATAGATTTTACCACGAAACTAGGCCCGAGAAACCAACATTCCTTGAGCGTTATGCTCTCTTGTTGTCTTATTCAATATGAATAAAAGGTTACATAATAACCTTGGTCCGCACCTAAGACTGTCAACATCATACCCTATTGCTTACTTAGAACAACCACAGCCAACCATCTTACATGCATGATAAAAAACTACATCGTATTTCTCTAAATATTGGATATCTTATGATTCATTGATTATCCTTTATGGACTTACAACATGCCTCTTTATAGACTTTACAAAATCCAAAACCCTAAATTCATGGCACCCAAAAGCGATTTCTGAATCCATGCGGATCGCCGTCTACAAATCCCGCGAATCTTGGGATTACATTTTAATCGACTCCAAGTTGGATTACTAGTTAAATACCAACTAGCCTTCATTTAGTCTTGATGGGTCACCACCGTATTCACATTAGTCTCTTGTTGGGTGACCTCTTTGACTTGTTAATAGATGCTTTTACCATGTCGGTACCTTGACCTTCAAATTTGACTTTACTCGGTAGTCTAACCTCGGCCTTCGACTTGTTGTTGATATACCATGACCCATGACACTTTTCGATCCACCTGACGATCGTCATTAGATCCTTGACTAAAATTTCTTTGCAAAGAATATAACAATAGCGGTTTGAAGATTATACAAATTACAATAGTGATGTAATTGTAGAAATTTCCATCTAGATAATGAGTGGTATGTGCTAATTCTGTTAGCATGGATGGATGACTATTCAATGCGCTAGGGTTGAAAAAATTCTATCTTGGTCGAGGAGGCATTGCTGGTAGTGCCTACTGTGAGGGGGGATCTTTGGAGATTTTGCACTAATGTTGTAAATGTGAGGGAATATTTCTTTAGTCGAACGTCAAAATATTTCCAATATTCTAATTCTTGTTTGGTTGTAATGGTCATATTTTTCATCTTGATCGGGTAGTCCAACTTCTCAGTTATAGAGGTATATTGTACCGAGGCTAGATCAAGATTATACTTTTGTTTCATTTTCTAAACCTATCGATGAATGTCCCAAATGTGTTTGAAAGAACTGGTGGCCTTGAGCTATTCATTTCTTCCCTCCTGGAACCATTTATGTTCCTGCACTAGAAAATCAACTTCAACTTTACTCTCTTCTTGAATTTATGTTGCTAAACTGTCCCAAATCAGTGCATTTGTTGTTGAGCCTCTCCTAGTGTCAAGTTTTAAAATAAGTGCTTGAGTGAATTTGAGTTATCCACAAACATTCACAAAATCAATTAGTGAATTAGTGAGGACAATGTTCATGCTTAGAGCACGAGCACTGGTTTCTTCTAGATACGCCTTCACCTCCTCAAAATTCTAGTGCTCCTTGTTCAAAATTGACCCAATCTGGTTGGTTTTCAATCGTTGGTTTTGCTCAAATAATTGTTGGTGGAAATTAACTAGATCATTGACAAGGGTTTCAATGTAGTTGAGGGAGTCTATTAACATATTGACTAGATTGATCCTCAATTTATCTTCTGCTTTCTACTTGCAAGCATACTATGTATGTTCTTCTTTTATTTGGAGATTCCATAGTTTCTTTGACAAACCACTCCATTTACTGAAGCCTTCCTTATCGAATTATTTATAGAGATCTTGGATATTTGTTTCAAAAGCGTCCTTTGGATCAAAATCCATTATGGCTTTCCCCTCTTGGCCTCCTTCCAATCAAAAGGTAGTGAAAACATTTTGTGTTTTTTATTTCTTATGCCTTTCTTTTTCTCGCGCTTTGTTTTTCTGGGTTATGGGCGGTGGTCCTGTGTTTGAAGGTGATGTTGTTGGTTGTTGAGGAGTTCTGATGGTTTCTTTTCTAGGTTCTCCTACTAGTTCAACCTTGTAGCCAACTTGCTATATTATTACTATTGGGCCAACTCCTGCAATGAATATTGCATGATCAAATTTTATTGTTCTTGTTGTTCGGTTGAGTACTATTGATCCTCCTGCTCAATCAACTATTGTTGTTATTGTTAGTTGGTTGAATACTGTTTTTCTTGTTACTCGGATACTATATTTGCTTGTTCCTACACTAGTATTTCCTATTCTATTGTAGTCTTATTTTGAGGCGAGGGATCTTTTTCTAAGTCAACAATATACTATGTTGGTTGAGGGGGTCTAGGGAGTTTGATCTTAATTCAATTTGCTTCATTATCTTTTTTTTCTCTCTTGCAACTAATTTTGCATCTTGTTTTTTCCAAATTCTCTCTAGGTCGATTTGTAGTTGCTTCTTGTTGATTAAATGGTTGAAGTTTTCATTGATGTCAACCTTGAAGAAAGTATATTGGCAATTCGGGTGAGCAATAGCTTGAGTGATGGACCCAAGTTTGTTTGATGGATAATGGCAAGAGTTTTGAGATATTTGCAGGTAAAACTATTCAAGATGGATAATACATGTCCATGCCATTTCCGGTGTTATGTATAACGTCACATAACTCTCACAATTAGAGAGTTATGGCCATGTGAAGGAGGTTGGAAACCCTCATGAGTCATCTAGAAGCCTAAAAGTCAAAGTGTTTGCAATTAGAGAGTTATGGCCATGTGAAGTTGGAGAACCCTCATGAGTCATCTAGAAGCCCCTAAAAGTCAAAGTGTTTGCAAAATAAATTATTTAAATAATGAATTTAATGGAGAACTCCCTAAAATAAGGAAAGTGGAATGCTACATGAAAGTATAAATAAGAGGCAGGGCTCTCTAATTTAATCATACTTGAACACATTGAATATCTTTTGTTGTGTGAGGCTTATTGCAAGTACTCGTTGATACATATGATGTTGCAGAAGTCTGCGGTAGTAAGAAGGGTTGATGACGAAAGTCTCAAAATTACAACAAATACTAAAAAACCCTAATTTCTGAGGCGTACGTACGCGGGCTGACAATGTATTAGGGTGCGTACGTATGCGGGATGACAATGTATTAGGGTGCATATATGTTAGTAAAGCCAAGGAAACTTGAGAAGATGAAGATGCAGAGGTTCTAGATTATGAGATCAAGCTCCCAGGAAGGTCAACAGTGCTCAGATACATCAGATCTATCCATTTGTTCAAAAGGTATGTCTTATTTCTATGAATAGTTGGATTTTTATGTATGCATGAGAAATGGTTATGGAGATTTGAGGATTCTCCCTATAAATACTAGTGGCATGGGATCTTCTATATAAGTCAGATCTACAGAAATACAATGTTGGTATATTTATTATTGATACTTATTGTTAGAATTGAGGCACATATTGTATTTCTTAGAATATGGCTAAGGGTTTGTGGTACATGGTTGAGAGCTTGTATTTGTGAAGTGGTTGATGTATTGAGAGGATGAATATCATAAAGGCTTTGATGACTAGATCATGTGAGGGTTATTATACTTGTTCATGATTACACACACATATATGGCACATGACTAGAGAGATATATGTATGCTTTGGTTAAAGGTTGTGTATGATGATGCATGCACATGGTACAGTTACAGTCTGGATACAGTGACATGTTGCAAATATATGTGAAAGAAGTTGTAGAGGGTCAAAAGTTTTTAGAAGAAAGAAAAACCTAGTTTTCAAAAGGCATACGTAGGCTGCATAACAGTTTGTTCACGTACATACGTAGACTACATAATAGATAGGGCACGTACATAAGCATGCAACACTACATGTCACCTACCTATTGTGTTTTGTTGATACATGTTCAGTTCAGGTACAAATTGATTACATGGCAGTTGTACAGGTTGGTTGCAGGTCAATGGTACAGATTGATACAATTGTACAATGGTATATCTCACAATGATAGTGTGACTGTGGTTCCATCATTCTAATTCTACTTCAAGGTGGTTGGATGGGGGAAGGACATGTGGTTGTAGCCACCTTCCAGTTGTATCCAAAGAACATAGGGGGTTGCAACCTCCTTTTGGTTGTAGCCAAAGAATTGGGGAGTTGGAACTTCCCTTAGGTTGTAGTCTAAGAAACTAGGGGGTTGGAGCCTCCTTCCTGTCGCAGCTGGAAAAAAAAGGAAGTTGGTGCTTCCAATGAATGTAATTATTCAAGACATATAAGAAAAAACATTATGTGGTTTTCTCCTGCTTTTGGTTTCCACGTAAAAACTCTGGTGTACTGTGTATGTGTATGATTTTTCATTTGTTCATTGTTTATTTACTCTGCAAATATTGGATGATAATGATACATTGATATAACACTTGCATTATATGGACAAAAATGATTAAATTTATCTATTACTGATTCACCCCCCCTCTCAGTAATCCAACAATTGGTATCAGAGCAGGTTCCTTCAGAAATCAGTTTAACCACTGAAAGGTAGATCATGGAGAGAAACAACATGTATAAAAATGGAATACCACAATTTGATGTAAAAAAGAATGCATTTTAAAGCATAAGGATGAAGACACATATACAGGCACAAGGATTTGAAATTTAGCAATCAATTGTAGATGGATACACAACACCAACAGTTCCACCGACAAATGACAAACAAATGAAACTCGGTTAGAATAAT
>SNQJ01S0082669.1:41806-53132 GCA_010110895.2 Picea sitchensis
ATGATGAAGGGGGGTGTCATGATCAAGAGCGACTATTACTGCCACTAACACAAATACAAAGACACATTTCTTTCCCAATTTTCCCTCACCATTTCTGGCGAGTACCTCTTTATTTTTATGCAAGCTTGAGGAGGATAAAATCTTCTTGTTGATGTAAGCTCATCCTTTAGAGGAGTCCTTCGAAGTATGTTTAATGAACCCTAAGAACGAGTGGTTTGATCCCATATGGGTCTTTCTATGTTTGTTTAATGAGTCCAAAGAAAGAAAACTCATGGGTTTTTCATGTTTAGAGAGTCTGAAAAACACTTAAAGAGAACTCCACAAGGTCCTTTTTCGTAAGTTAATCTGATGAGACCAAAAAAGTGATAACCTACCACTCATCAAATGTTTTCTTCAAATACTTTTATGAGCGTGAAAAGAACAAGGTCGCTCGGAAATATTTTCATGTTTAGAGAGTATGAAAATAGCTTAAAGGGAACTCTAGGGGGTTCCTTTTTCGTATAACCTTTACGAGTCCGAAAAAGTGATAAAAGTATACTCGGTTACATTCTCATCAATTTACGAGCATGAGAATGAACAAAGACTAAGATCAGAGTTTTTCCTAAAAATCCCTAAAAAGATATGTACATGCGACAAATGTGTAAAACAAACCAAAAAGTGGACCCTCATTCCAACGTTTCACCTCTAGACTTTTTATCTGCAAAAATCAACCACTTGTCAAGTTGTTAGGACTTTAGGGTTAGGGTAAAGCATTAAAATAATATAATATTCAAATAAAAAGTAATGAAAATCAATAAAAATAGGCAAAAACCTTCATTTCACTATTGCATTTGTAACTTCACCTAACCAGTGCTCCAAACCCTCTTTTTACCTCTATTTTCAACTACAGATTGCAGAGGGCACGACTGATCATTCAACGAACTGTCTCCACAGAACAGGTAATCTTCATTTTCTCCAACTTTCCATGGATTTAAATTTGTTTTTCATTGGTTAGAAATAGACTTTTGAGTTAATTTTTTGAGGGTACCTATGCGCATGGGTCATTGCAGGCTCCCTATATCGGGCCCTGCGATGATCTAGGATCGTCGTAGGAGGCCCTATATATGGCCTGAGATGACTCTGCACTATGCAGATGCCCTGGCCTATGACGTGTGCAGCCCCAAAATTTTTTAAAGATGAAAATGCCAATAAAAATTCTCTAGGGAAGAAGATAATAATGATAACCCTCTTTATGGTTCCATTGTAGGTTTTCCACAGTAAAAATGTTCGAATGGCAAGAAAGAGAGAGAATGAGGAGGAAGACTACTTTGTCAGGAATGACCCAGGAATGGTAATGGCCCTTTGAGAGTGTGGGTTGCTGAAATTATTTAAGATCTAGGGTATGGAGGCCCAAGTGAGATTACTGGAGTACCTAGTTCACATGTGGGATGTGAACGAACAAGCGTTTCATGTGGGTGCTCACATTCTTATGATAGATATCAAGGATATCTATTTCTTAACCGGGTTATCTCATCGTGGGTCCTGAGTAACACTTACATGTAGCAGGGGTGGCGACGAGCCCATGAACCACTATATCAGTGCACATTGTGTGCCACGTACTTATAAGCATAGCGGTAGAGTCTCTATAAGAGATGTCTGAGACTTGCCTCTACGAACCATCCTCTATACTATCACACGCATGGCAGGGAGTGCAGCTCCCCATATGGTTCTTCAGAGCTATTTTCAGTATGATCTGGAGTGTATGGAGCCCCGAGTTTTCAACTGGTGTGAAGGGGTTCTCAAGAGTATGAAAAAACAAATGACCAAGTGTAGGAGTGGTGAATTGAAACAGTTCGGGTACGGGTCGATTTTGGTATCCTTCTTTCTAGAGAGGGTCCATTTTTTGTGCTTATAGGTAGGGTGGGGTATACCTTCCCCACAGGATCCGAGAATGAAAAGGTGGGTCGACCTCATGGCGCGGCATGCAACCAATCCCATCGTTAGAAATAACAATGTCTTATTCGACTGGTTGAGAACTCAAATTCTCATGTTCGACGACTACGCATATGCTGGGCTAGACTTTCAAGGAGATCCAGACTTAGCTCTTCCGAAGGGTTCCCAATGGGGGGACATATGTAAGAAGGAAATTTTGCTTATATGATTTTTTTGTGATTTTTGTTGACATAAAATGTGTTTTATGTTGTTTATCCGATGACTAATCAAATTCTCTTTGATGATGTAGATGTGGGACCGTACCATCCTCCAGTTTCATCTCCTATCCAGAGGTGAGGGGAGAGAGGTGATGTAGCAGGAGTAGCTGCTACTGACTTCGAGATTCTAGAACAAAATCCAGAGGGAATCACGATGAACATCCCATATGCCTCTATCGATGATATCCTGAGACATTATCAGTGCCACACAGTGAGCGTGTCTGATTCCATCGGTCGACTGCTTCATAGATTAGCACGGTCAATCATGTGTTATAGCGAGCAACATCCTTGATGCTATTGTGTATGAAGCCATGTGCTTCACATTTTTGATATTTTGGTCTTCGGACAAAAATACTTTTTGTAAAACTTTTATCGTTATATATATATATATGAGGCTCCTACCGACTTACTTGTTGTATATACAAAGTGTGATTGGATTTTATAAATGTCTCAAATGTTTGTCTAACACATTATTATCCAATGCATCTGTTAATGTATTTAGACATCTAAGAATGTGTTGATATTCAATGTAATCCAAATGACGTTCCAAGAGGCAAATTCGTAAATATACCCTTAATAAAGTAGGACTTCAGATAGAATAAACTTTACTCAACTGTAGGACTACTAACTGCGAATCAAGTCATACAACAAGATGATAGATTCTAAGTGAAACAACATCGGTCAATAATTTGATGACTGCACTGTATTCCGCGATATTGTTAGTTGCACGGCCAAGGTGCATAGATTTCCCAAGCAGAAGATGCTAAGTTCTGAGTACTGCAACTATTGCCATCAATGAATCCAAGGTAGGTTAGCGAAGACACCGACATCTGGAAATCAAGCACAATGCAAGGTAAGAAGCTGAAGGGTGAAACCAAACAATGAAAAAACACACAAAATCATGATACACTAAAGTACAAGCACTCATGCAAAAATGACTTAAGCATAGTACTTCTTTAATTAAATCCCATTTTTGGGTTCACTCAAAGGGATTCCATCATAATATACTAGCTCATGAGTTCCCTTCTCCAACACTCGTTTGACAATATAAGGACCCCGCCACATGGGCTCGAATTTAACGGCCCCTAGCAAATCACGATCTTTCTCATAAAGAAGAACTAGATCACCTTCAGAAAAAACACACGGCTTGACATGCTTGTCGTATTTTGGTTTAACACATTTCTTCCGAGTTTCAATAACCAAGGCGGCATCACGATGGGTTTCATCTAATTTCATCAAGTACAACAGATTTTCCTCTTCAACAGAGGTGTCAGGGATAAGTTCAACGACTAGCTTCAAATATGGTATCTCACATTCAATCGAAAAAATTGCTTCGATGCCATATACTAGTTGGAAAGGTGTGAATCCTATGGTAGACTTAACGGATGTCCGATAGGCCCATAATGTTGAAAACAACATGGTGTGCCAATTCGTCTTATGAATTCCTACCATCCATCGAAGCATAGTAGTAAGAAATTTGTTGATTGCTTCAACCTGGGTATTGGCTTGTGGATAATAGGGAGTTGAGTTTTCGTGGCGAAGACCCAACTTTTCAGTTAGTCCATACATCAAATTTTTTTGGAAATGACTACTGTGATTAGTAACGATGGCTTGAGGGACACCAAACCTAGTAATGATATGATTGAATATGAAAATTGTTGCATTTCTCCCGGTGTTATCGAATGTAGGCATCTCCTCGGCCCATTTAGTGAAATAATCCACAGCTACAATAATGTATCCATGCCCCCTGGCCAAGTGAGGGTTACATGTCATGAAGTCAATGTCCCATTTAGAGAATGGACAAACATAAACTATAGGATGAAGAGGATCAGGGTGAGATCTGATCTTATGATTATAAGCTTGGCAAGCGTGAAATTTCTGGATGACAGTAATGCAATCCTTAAACAATGAAGTCCAGAAGTAACCAACTCGCAAGATCTTTTCATTAGTGGCATACCTATACATATGACCGCCACATGCTCCAGAGTGACTTTCATTCAAATATTTCTCAGCTTCATTGTAGGTAAGGCATCGTCGGAAAATGGAGTCAATACAACGTCGATAAAGAGTATCACCGAGGATGATGTATTGACGCGCTTGATACCGTATACGACGACGATCCATACTAGAAAGGTCGTGCAKGAAATTTTGAGTCTGGAKATAGATGATAATATATCTGTACCATACGTCATCACAACTGATAAGAAACAAGGATTCGTCAGGTAAGGAATTCTCTGCCATATTTTCCATCTCAGTGGAGGGAAGGTCACATATCAATTTGGCAAAAACCAAAGATTTATTTGACTTAGAGAATCCATATTCCAAGTCAAACTCTTGGAGAATAACAATCCATTTGGATTACTGTCCCCCTAGCAATTGTCGAGTAAGGATGTGTTGCATGGGGTTGAAATCGTAAATAACGGTGGTCTTGCGTAACAAGATATAGTGACGAAATCGTTGAACAACTTGAACAGCTGCCAAGGCCAGTTTCTCCACATGTAAGTATTTAGTTTTGGTAGTCGTGAGACTCCTACTCAAATAGTATATCACATGTTTGTCATGTGAATCATCCTCTTGGACTAATACCATGGCAATTGTAGAGTCCGAAGAAGCTAAGTAGAGGAAGTAATCTCGGCTATAGTCAGGTGGAAATAATAGTGGTATATGGGTTAAATCGAGTCTCAAATATTCAAAGGCTTTGGTTGGGGTGTCATCCCATACAAATTCATAACCTTTATTGAGCATCCAAGTGAATCCTTTCGTTAATTCGGTGTAATTGGGGATGAATCGTCGTAAAAAAATTTCCTCCCCTTTCAAACTTTGGAGTTGGCGAAGTGTGGAAGGAGGAGGACTCGGGAGGTAGATTAAGAATCACCTCAACCTTCAAAGGGTCTACTCGAATCTCGTGTATAGAAAAATTAAAACCTAGAAGTCGGTCAGACTCCATACAAAAAATGCATTTGTGTGGGTTCAAATGTATGCGATAATATCGACAACATAGGAAAATGGCCTGTAAATGTGTCGGGTGATCTTGAAAATGCATGGAATGTGTCGATAGATCATTTAGATAGGGTTGGATGATGTGATTTGTGTCATGGAAAGCGTAATACATAGCATGCTAAAAGGTTACACCAACGTTCTTTAGACCAAAAGGTAATTTCCGGTACACAAAGGTTGCCCAAGGGAAAATAAAAGCAGTCTTGTGTTGATCCACTAGTAAAATATTAATTTGATTATAGCTGGAGAAACCGTCCATCAAGGAGAAGATATCGCTTTCAAAAAGGTCATCAATGACCTGGTCGACGAAAGGGGTTGGATAATTGTCCTTAGGAAAATATTTATTTATATCCCTATAATCTACACAAACGCAGATCGTACCTCGTTTCTTATTTACCGGAACAATATTGGATACCCAATCGGTCAAATCCACAGGATAAACAAAGTCGACTTTAATAAGTTTCTCAACTTCAATCTTGATAGCAACGGATTTACGTGGATGGACAAGGAAAATTATCTGCTGGATGGGTTTAGCATCCAGATAAGTCTTAATCTCATGCACAACAATATTAGGATCGATACCTGGTATTTCTTCATAAATCTAGGCGAAAACGTCACAAAATTCTTGGAAAAGGGATTTATAATTGTGGACCTCGTCAGTAGAACACGAGGCCCCGATATGAACATTCTCCACGACTCTGGGTTTAATCGATATGTCTAGAGGGGCAGTATGTGAAATGTTACTCAAGTTCCCTTCGTACAAAACATCATGTGTTGACTCATGAACAGAATAAATAACAACAACGGTCAACGAAGCCGAAATCCATTGGTAGTTCTCTATAGTATCACGTTCTAGGAAGAGAATGGAATGATGATGACCATCATGTCATGGTGTGTCTTCCATATACATGACTGACATGATCATCTCATCAGTAGGAAAGATCATGTGAAATGGATCAGGAGATGTATCAGAAATGGAGGGGAGGGGGTTGTTGATTGAATAGCTTGATAAGCAGATTCAACCAGACTTAAGGGAATTTGGTTGCCATAACGAGGATGATCACCAGGGATAGGTACTATCCATGGGTCATATGACATAGGGGCTTCACGAGCAGTGGTGGAAATCATGTTAATCAAGGCAAAAAAAGGAGGAGAAATATCAGGTGGTGGGATTGGAAATATACCCATCAAAGTTGAATATTTCAAAAGACCCACGCCGACATTCTCGTAACCAGGAGGTGTATTCAAGATAAAAGTTGCATTTCTAGTACGAGAATTAGCATTAAATAAGGCCATTTGGTCAACAATGACGACCTTTCCTTGGTGCGAGAAACATAACACACGGAAAAGGGTAGACACAATTGCACACATGGAATCAATCCAGCTATGGCCAAGTAAAAGGTTATAATCAAGAAGTGCATCGAAGACCTCAACCTCGACATTGACCGATTTACCTTCCAACTTAATAGACAACGAGGGAAGAACACCGTAAGGTTTGAAACCTATACCATTGAAGGCCTTAAGGGTATTGTGGGACTTAGTAAGGGTAGGAGATCCAATATCTTTCCAACAAGTAACATACATGACACAAGTTGAGGCTCCTTCGTTAATAACGGTTCTACATATATTCTTGTTTTCAACAACAACTTGGATCTGAAACAAAAACTGGGGAGGGAGCCTTGGAACATGATCTTCCAAGTCAAATATTATTAAATTGGTTTCTGTGGGGTCAATTCCACCAATGGATTTTAACAACACCTTCCGTTGAGCGAGACAAATTTGAAGGACTTTGAGATCTGACATCGCAGAGGGTGCTTGCACAAGGTCTTATACAATACTGTAGTTTTGTGCAGCACGTACGTGAGGGTTAAACGATGAATTTCAAACAACGCCCTTTGGAGGAGGGAGAAGAACTGTATCGAGACCCGATCATTCAAGATGAAGAGGAATGTTTAGAGGTGAAGTGGAGGGAGGAGGTTGAACCAACGAAGGTGGTAAATCATCAACTTTCTCCTTTGACAGAGAATAATCTTTGGCCTGAGTTGCGACTGCAACTTTGTTCTTTTTAGAGTCACCAGTACATAGATAGACATAGGATATGGTAGAAGGAGAAGATTGGCCATGAATGACCAATGGGGCTTACTGTTGAGAAGGGAAAGGTTATGACAAAACGACAGGTGTAGGAGGTTTCCCGGTCCCTTGGAGGAACTTAGTAACCTTGGCACGTCGTGGACAATCTTTCGTGTAATGATCGTCACCATAAATGAGACAAGGATATCGAGGTTTACGTTTATCCTTATCATCAACAGGCTGTGTTTTGGACTTTTCAGTTTATTGATTATTATTTTTGTCTTCCTTTTTCTTACCTTCCCTTTATTTTTATTTTGGTTTTTCCTGGTAGGTGTGGATTGAACCAAATTAACTTCAGCAGTCTTACAGGAGGAAGGAGTAGGAGCAGGAGTATTTTGTACATTAGAATTATTAGATTTAGGATTGGTGTGACTGGCTTGTGTGGACTGAGTCTCAACATGGAAGGTTCCAATCACACCATTAGCATCATGATAATCGACTGTATGTGTTGGTGTAGTATTCGTGGAAGGGTGAGGAGCGTCAGGGATCAAGTAGTAAAGTGTGCATGTTTGCGAATAAACGAGACCTAGATACTAAGCATGACTAATCGCCTGCTCTTCAGTGACAACATCACCCATGGAAACATCACACGAAATAGGACCAATGAGTGATTTGGTAAACCACTCAACTAACAGTTGGTCAGGAAGGGGAACTTTGATTAACCTTCTTCTCCTCCTCCACTCATGGATGTGATCAGAAATATGAGTGGAAGAATAATGCTTAAAAGAACTCAAAAATTTGGTTCCTGTCTCATAACGAATAGGCAATTGGTAATGCGTTAGAAAATACATGGCTAGGGTATTAAATTCATTAAAGAAACCTCGAGGTAACTCAATGTACCACTTTGTTGCCGAACCTGTGAGAGTCTATTGGAAAAGTCACAATCTAATGGAGTTGTCCATCAATGAGTTGGAGGAACACCAAAGATGGAAAGTCGTAACATGATTATTTGGGTCCTCTCCCGATCGAATGCCAAACTTAGGAATGTCAGATGGTAGTTTGGTTGGGATGAAGGCCAATAAGGAGAGTGTAAAATAGGATCGTTCAAGATTTTAGAAAAATCCGGTAAATCCAAGGTGGCCAAAAAAGGAAACTATCGGTTCACTTGTGGAAACTAGTAGTTTTGGGGAGGAAGTCCCGTAGGTATACCGGTAGGTCTGTAAGCAATCTGCAAATAATTAGACAGTCCTAATAGATTCAGTTGTGGAGGGTTTTGGGGCACATAGCCAACAGGGTTGGGTTGATTAGGTGCATTCCCTTGGAAAGGAATGTTAGATTCAAAATCCGGACCCCAAGTAGGATTCATATAACCTGGGTACGGTTGACATAAATTGGGAGGAACAAAGGAATTAACTTGAGGATGTTTCCCCCTAGCTGGTTGTTGATTCCCTTGGAAAGGAAGATTCCAAGGTTGAGATGGTAACACATGTATGTTTTGTCCATAAACTAGGTTATGGAATCCAACTTGAGGTTGGCCTCCAATATGAGGTTGTCCCCCAATCTGAGGTTTCCCCCCAAATTGAATTTTCCCCCCAACTTGAGGTTGGCCTCCAACAGGAATCTGAAAACCAGAAGTGACAGAATGACGGGTGCCTCCAACTGGATTGAATCCACTAAGGCCAGAACGATTAGCTCCTCCAACCAAAGGTGGAGGAGGGACGTAAGGCCCTCCGGAGAGAACCTGGGTGGGTGTAGGAACAAATTGACTAGAAGCATTATACCCAGGAGGAATAAAAAATTTTGACCCTCCGGATGGAGTCTGGGTGGGAATAACAATGGAAGGGTTCAAATCATTATACCCAAGGGGAAGTGAAGTATTTGGTCTAAGTGGAAGTGGCGTTCCAATAGGAGCTTGAGTGATAACCACATTTATGGTAGAAACAGTCGTAGCATGTGGGACCATAATAGAATGGGCCATCTGGAGAGGTAGAATTGAGTGAGAACCAACCAACAACTGGTCTGAAACTATGGAAACACTATTGGTTGTACCAGTAAAATGGTCTAAAGGTACTGTATAAATAACAAACATTTCATGCACTTGTGATGCCATAGGTGGGTCAACACTCGATCCTAGGTTGCCATAAAGATCACGTATTGTCATGGGGGCAGGGCTAGGATTAAAAATTCCAACAATGTGAGTCAGGGTTCTAAATGATTCACTTTGAAAAAGTGGATCGTCTACTCCAAATTTTGCGTTAGGTCCAGTAGGTACTCCAGTGTTGTCAACAATAATGATTTCTCCTGAAGAATTCATCCAGAGAAAATGTGAGTCTTGTCTAATATTAAATACTGTATTTGGGGGAAGTCTAAATGCCTCTAAAGAATCTGAAACAATTTGGAATCCCTCTAAAGAGTGTGAACTTCCAACTTGTGAAGCTACTTTGTTATTGACAACTCCCTCAGAAGAGCCTTCTGGTGAATTGGGAAGCAAAGGAAGGTAACCTTCCAGATCTTCCAGAGGTAATCCTTGCATCCTATGTGAACGATGAAGGCTTATGTTGGCCGAACCAAGTAAAGAACGAAAAACGTCTATGGCCAACTAAGGAAACAAACAACAATCACTAATAAAATCTAGAAATCAAACCAAGCAAAGAAACCTTCTTATTTCAAAGTCACTAGTTGGTGATGAAATCCAATGTCGCGAAGTCAATATGGAAGGGGATAGGATAAAGTGAGTGGAAAAGTTACATTGATGACCTTCTTAACGGACTTACACCCTGGTGAAATCTCCCACACATAATCGTGGGTATACCCTCCAAGGAGCCCGAGTGAGTTTGGCCAACGTCGATTCCAGGTACCGTGAAGACTTGCCCGTCCACAATCACCTCGTGTAAGACCCTAAAGAGATAGGCTACTAAGGTTACCAACTACAACAATGATTCTTGGGGAAACAATCGATAGTCCGATCCACGCACAAGGGAAGAGTATCTATCCTGAAATCAACTCGAAAGGCTCCCACACACAATTGTGGGTATACATTCAAGTGACCCCCAATAATATGCGCAATATCTACACCAAGACCAACAAAGCAGGGTGAGTAACTCTACCAGTCTCAATGCGACCTCAGGTTTGAACCTTGTTTGAGAAGGGCTTCCCAGGACAAAATGTAGCAATTGGATTTGAATTCTCCCTATCACAAGATACTACTGTGTTTTTTGATGCTTTGGAGAGTGTGCCTTACAACCTATTCCAAAGTGCTATCCTAGCTAATGTTGGTGAAGATAATTTCTAGAAAATAAAATTTACTAATAAATTTTAAATTATGTTGTATTTTTAAAAGCCGTTGTTTACTCAAAAGGGAGATGGAGACAGAACCGATGAAGTTGTGACCTTGACCCAATAAAATGCAAGAAGATATGAATGTGCAATCTTTCAATTCAATGAAATCTAATTACAGTAGGGATAAGGTATTTTTCTTTGAAGTACAAATTATATAAAATACAATTTCTCATTTATTGAATGAACACAATTCCAAATAATCAAAGACTATAAAAATTTCCAATGTTCTCTAAAAAAAATTCGAATGAAAGTTTTTTCTTATCAAAGATTACTAAAAAAAATAAATGAATTCAGTTCTTCCTTTCCAAAATCAGATCAGAGATATAATGACTAAATGAAAGTGTAATCCAAGAAAATCAACGTATTCAATACAATTCCCAAATCAAAATCGTAACATAGACAAAAATGAAATGATTGAAAATATTTTTGCCAAATTCAAACAAAATTGTTTCTCAATCAACAAACAATCTGGAAAGCAAAATCAATCCAAAATTGCAAATAAATCAAAGATCCTTGGTCAAACAATCACTCAGATCAAGATCCAGAGATTATATCATTGCGACAAAGATCAAAGGAACAAAACTTGCAAAATTTATAAAGAAAGACTTTCAATCACTGAAAACCAATCAACATCAAGCTTTAAAATCACAAATCAATCAAACACTGGTATCAAAAGTCCCCCCCAGGAAACTAAGGAAAAATTGGGTGAAAAAGAAAAAATGACAACTCCA
>SNQJ01S0082669.1:53182-69280 GCA_010110895.2 Picea sitchensis
CGTCGATTCCAGGTACCGTGAAGACTTGCCCGTCCACAGTCACCTCGTGTAAGACCCTAAAGAGATAGGCTACTAAGGTTACCAACTACAACAATGATTCTTTGGGAAACAATCGATAGTCCGATCCACGCACAAGGGAAGAGTATCTATCCTGAAATCAACTCGAAAGGCTCCCATACACAATTGTGGGTATACGTTCAAGTGACCCCCAATAATATGCGCAATATCTACACCAAGATCAACAAAGCAGGGTGAGTAACTCTACCAATCTCAATGCGACCTCAGGTTTGAACCTTGTTTGAGAAGGGCTTCCCAGGACAAAATGTAGCAATTGGATTTGAATTCTCCCTATCACAAGATACTATTGTGTTTTTTGATGCTTTGGAGAGTGTGCCTTACAACCTATTCCAAAGTGCTATCCTAGCTAATGTTGGTGAAGAGAATTTCTAGAAAATAAAATTTACTAATAAATTTTAAATTATGTTGTATTTTTAAAAGCCGTTGTTTACTCAAAAGGGAGATGGAGACAAAACTGATGAAGTTGTGACCTTGACCCAATAAAATGCAAGAAGATATGAATGTGCAATCTTTCAATTCAATGAAATCTAATTACAGTAGGGATAAGGTATTTTTCTTTGAAGTACAAATTATATGAAATACAATTTCTCATTTATTGAATGAACACAATTCCAAATAATCAAAGACTATAAAAATTTCCAATGTTCTCTAAAATAAATTCGAATGAAATTTTTTTCTTATCAAAGATTACTAAAAAAAATAAATGAATTCAGTTCTTCCTTTCCAAAATCAGATCAGAGATATAATGACTAAATGAAAGTGTAATCCAAGAAAATCAACGTATTCAATACAATTCCCAAATCAAACTCGTAACATAGACAAAAATGAAATGATTGAAAATATTTTTGCCAAATTCAAACAAAATTGTTTCTCAATCAACAAACAATCTGGAAAGCGAAATCAATCCAAAATTGCAAATAAATCAAAGATCCTTGGTCAAACAATCACTCAGATCAAGATCTAGAGATTATATCCTTGCGACAAAGATCAAAGGAACAAAACTTGCAAAATTTATAAAGAAAGACTTTCAATCACTGAAAACCAATCAACATCAAGCTTTAAAATCACAAATCAATCAAACACTGGTATCAAAAGTCCCCCCCAGGAAACTAAGGAAAAATTGGGTGAAAAAGAAAAAATGACAACTCCAACAAATCCTACAGGAGTCGTTGCAGGTTGACAGTAGGGCAGAGTGCGATGCGCAAAGGTCATCGCAGACTACCAGTAGAACACAGTGAAATGATGCTGAATTGGATTGCACAAGCATGACACGATGTCAGAAGGTCGTCGCAGGCTGACTATATAGTACAGTGTGACGATCTCTATAATTGAGGAAAAAAATGGGAGAAAGGAAAAAAATCTAACTGGAATTTCAAACCCAGGGAGTCCAGATGGATCACCCACAGACTCAGAGAATGAATTCAAGCAAAATAAGGTAGGCTAAAAGCAAATGGAAAGAAAAAAATAAAAAAGAGAGTCGCATCCCCAATATGGTCGCCAATTTTTTTATAGGATTAATCGGTAAATGGAAACATAAACAGATCTCCCTAGATACCACTGGAAACTAGAACAAAACATAACAGAACATGAAACTTTTCCTAAGTTCTAATCATTGAGTTTACTAATTAACAAGAGATGGGAAACGTACCTTTTAAGTGTTGCTTCCTCTTTCCATTTCTGTCCTACCTCCACTTCAATGATCTTTTGATATTGAATTTGAAAGGGAACACAAACCAACCAAAGTGAAATCAACACACTGTACTCAACAAGAACTTATGCATGTGATCAAGGAATCATACGATAAAACACGACTAGTTTTATGGGAAAGAGACATATTGTTGTATCATATTAAATGAAAGTGGAGATTACAACCAAAATCCTTGATGTCGCAAGGTCCCCTTCCGATGTCTCTTTTCTCGAACACACACACCTTTTCTCCAACCTTGAATGAAGAAGATCCACAATAACTTAATGAACTGAAATGAGGCTCTCAAGCATAATCTAATGCAGAATTCTCCATACAATTCATAGCCTATTCCTTTAGCCTTTTCATGCTTAGCCTTTTCCATGAAAGGTCCCTCTTTATATAATTTGAAAGAGAGATGGGTGAGGATATTAGGATGATCCCACCAAATTAGAGAAGCGAGTAAGATCCAAACCGTTCAGAATCCACGTCATCTTCTAGAAGATCCCCTTAAACTTTCGTGAAGCTTGACTTTTCCTTAGCTTTCGACATCATCACACCCTAGGTATAGTGTAGCCTGTGGCGATGTTGCAGCCCAAATTTGGAGAAGGGAGCAACGATCAGGCATCATCACACCCTGTGTATAGTGAAGCCTACACCGACCTTCCTTAATAGGGTTTTTTAGAAGAGAAAGCCAATCACTTTCCTCGTGGGGAAAGACTCTTCTTATCTTTTCATGGGAACATGAACACATGTTGTCAATGGATCATTGGGGTGACCAAAATAATGTGTAACATGTATGAATGTATAATGGGATAGATTATCCCTTCTTTCTTCAACTTTTCCAACTCAATTTTTACCAGAGGCTTCAACTTGGGATTCATCATTCTTATTTTGTGTTTTACCGGTTTGGCTTCTTCTGTCAAAGAATGGTATGTTGGATTATTGTTTTTTCATAATCCTTTAAGTCGTCATAGGTCCAAGAAAACACATCAATATAGTGTTTGAACAAGGCAACAATATTGATCAACCTCTTAAGGGGTGCAATCAAATCCCAAATTGACATATTTTGGGGACTGATCCGTTCCAATATTGACTTCTTGTTTCTTGTGCCTTTCGAAATAAAAATTCTTCAAGAATATTTTTGACGTGATCGTATTTTGTGAACAAAGATCCATCTTGTATGCAGTATTTGGGGACAACAATCGCTTTATCATCTTCTTCTTCTTCATCGCTTAACATAAATTCTCCAATTGTTCATCATTGTCAAACACTTGCAAGTACTCAATATTATCAGGCGTAGATGGACTAAAGGCCCTTTCCACTTGGAAAGATGTTTTTCTCAAGATATCATCTGGATTTGATAATGAAGCCACCAAAGCTAGTGAATCAGCCTTATGGGTCTTATCCCTTGGAATGAAATCATTATTGAAAGAGATAAAATATTCCATCAGTTCATTAACTCTTTTGAAAATTTTAAGTATTTCCTTTTTTATTTTGTATTTTTGGGTAACTTGGTTGATGACCAACCTTGAATCTCCAGTCACAGTGAGATGTCCTATTTTCATTCCTTGTGCGAGGATCATCCCCTAGATTAAAGATTTGTATTCTGCCTCGTTATTCATGCATGGAAACTCCAATATGATAGCGTGAGGATGTGTTGTCTTATATAGTATTATGAGAACAATCCCAACTCCGTTCCTCGATTTAGAGCATGCACCATCGAATGACATTCTCCAGTAGCCTTCAAGTACACATTTTTGGACCTCCAATTCTTGAACTCGTTCTAGATATTTGTTCTGCTCCATGTCCAAGATAGCATAGTTTTTGACCCCAACATCTACATAGTCTTCCATTAATCGATTTTCCTTCTTCTTGAAGGAGAAAGGTTTTTTGGGCTCTCAGGGTACTTTAATCATTGCTCTCTCCTTTCCTGGTAGCATCATACAACTATCATCATTCATTATATATCCACCAATCATGGAGCTCCAATCTCTTCCCAACACAACCCCGTATGCTGGAGGTAGGTCTACAACAATAATATTAAAAATTGTGATGATATAGGGAGCC
Source organism: Picea sitchensis (assembly GCA_010110895.2). Lineage (NCBI taxonomy): Eukaryota > Viridiplantae > Streptophyta > Pinopsida > Pinales > Pinaceae > Picea > Picea sitchensis. The sequence goes on from SNQJ01S0082669.1 coordinate 57,015, forward strand.
GATGCAATCCATGCATAAAAATCCTTGATTTATTCGTATGCTAACAATTTTCTCGAATCGATGGCATATATTCTCTAGCGAGTTTCATAATATTTAGTGCAGCTCATGCCCAATGCTTCCATGAATGTGAGTGACATTATATTATTTGTCGCACCAATATCAACTAAAGAATTATGTAATGCAACATCATGGTTTTCAATTGAGATGTAGAAGGGTGGAATTTTACCTCTCAGCTTAGAAGACGACGAGCTCTGGTTTTGTTTTGGAGTGGTAACAACAACTTATGTTCTTTCTGATGGATCATCCAAAAACTTCAAGATATTCTTCCTCTGCTAAGAAATCTTCACCACTTCTGTAAAAGGCAAGGTTATCCTCAACTTACTTAAGTCCTACACGACATTATACATCATTTGAGTTGACCTTGTCGCTATGGGTTGCCTTGTGGTTCCAACTGTCACCTTCTCATTCGACACTTTTTCATTTTTGTTTTCTTTTTGTTTTTGTTTTTCAGAGTCGCCTCTATTCTTTGGTATATTTACAAATCCTCTTGTTTGGGTGACGTTTTCTTGTGTGTTAGGATCGTTGTCGCCTTCTCCATATATGTACATGGATGCCTCACATCCGTCCATCTTCACTATCTCGAAGCATTAATCAGGTAAGTAATAACCTTCTTGCTCGGTCAATTTCCCGTCACAAACATCATCCAAAACAACCACATTTGGAGTGGGTTGTCTGGGAACCCTTGGTCTCAGTGGGTCTTCAGTATTCTTGAATCAAAATTTATTTTTGGAGGGAGGGTTCCTCCTTTGTTCGAGAATTGCAATTCTTTAGTTTGGAATGTAATTATATCCCCTTCTTAGCCTAGTTATTTCATTCTGCATCTGTTTGATGGTTCTATTCATCTATGCAATCTCAATTCTTTTCTTTGTTTCATGTGTTGTCACAGGGTCAACTTTTATGTCAGGTATGGTTCCCTTAAAAAATCCTCCTCCCGCCATTTGATTCTAACATGCTCAAGGTTTAAAATCGTTGTTTCTTATCGAGCTGGAAGCTCCTTGATTATCAATATTAAATCCCCCCATCTATCTTTGTAATCTTCCCAATATAATCTCGGGGTTGATGTTCATTTCAATCATAATTCATTCCATCTCAGTAGCCTTAGTCATTTTTTCCTCCAGGGTATCCATCTGGGATGTTCTGATGGCATATTTCACATTCGGGGGCATTGCATTCTTATAGCAATCGATAATGACAGGGTCATTTGGTATTTTGTCTCCTGGGATTCTACTCAAAGTCTTATTGAACATGAGATTAAAATTTTGTATCCTTTCGTTCTTCCTTAACCCAATCTGGGTGAAGTCCGTGAGGAGGGTATGGTAGGAAATTGGGGGGGTGGGGGAAATATTTAGGAACATAACTTTGAGGTCATTAAACAAGTGAATGGATGTACTGGGAAATGTTGTATACCATTCATAATCTCTTTCTGATAAAGTTTGAAAAAATAACCTCACCATGATGTCATCATGTTCAACTCGGTGGAAGTCACAAACATCAAGAAATAAATGAAAATGTCTCTTTGCATCGATTATCCCATCTCCAAAAAACTCCTTCAAGGTGCCCTTAGGGAGAACTGGGAGTTCGTGTTATTCACCCATGATATTAAGAGGGGAATATCTCACCCTCCTTCTATTTTCAAACCCTGGGATTCCTTGGTTTCTTGCAACATCTCTTTCGCCTCCTTGTCTCTCCTCATGATGTTCGATTCGGGGTTGTTCATCTCTTGCTTCCATTTTTTAGGAGGTTTCAGCATCATACTTTTCACTTCTAGGGACAAAGAGTTGTTTACTTTTACTTCGGGTGATGGGTCCCTTGTATTCGTCCAACTTCAATCTTGACCTTGTTCTTGTGTTTTTCTAGCCAATCTTTGATTTCTTCGATCTTTTCATTCTTCTCTCCTTTGTCTTCAGAGAATTTATCTTCCTTCTTCTTGGACTAAGATCTGTCAGGACCCTTCTAAATCTTCTCGAGTCTGGGCTGTTGATATTACCAGATTATACAATTGGTGCAAAATACTTCATTAATTATTCAGTCTAATTTCTAAATGGGGCTAGTTACCCTGGGGTAAATTCATATATTTCTTTCAAAACACTGGGCCAGGTTCCGAATTTTTAGTTCATGTCCCTAGTATGGTCACCAAAAATGTCGACGCTTGAATCCGTCAAGACCGAAATGACAACCTCACGAGGATGCGAATCCTCCTGCGTTTTTATAGAGGTGGTACTCCTCTGTCCGAGATTTATAAAATGTGGTACTTTTATAAGAATTTTGTCAACATAAAGTAAAATAGATATAACAGAAAATGGAAAATATTTTTATTTTATTTTAAAAAGAGAGTTCCTGAGAATGGACCAGGAAACACACACATTCATACACTTAAAGCAAATAAACATAATTCCTCACATCCATCATAGTATGGCTAAAGATTTATGATCACGTAAAATCTAAAAGAAAATGATCCTCATGCATAAGAGAACTTTGATAGAGTAGTACATGGGAAACTCAAATGAAGATAATGATATATCAACCTCAAATAATTTATATTTAGAAAAACTAGGTTACAAAGTACAGTCGAGATTGTTCCAAAAATAGCTCTCTTGGAATTTCTAAAAAATATATAGTTCAATACATATCCTCTGAAATTAAAATGTGTTTGTCATAATGAGTGGGATTGGGGCTCTCACGGACCATAAATAAAATATGTATAAGAATGAATCTCATAGAAAGATTAAAGTGGGCGGCGGAAATCGGAAAGACCTGGAAAGAAGAAAAAAAAAAGGTCTTTGGTTAAACCTTTCTATTTAAAGAGGTGGAGTAACTAGATGAAGAGATTGATAGAGACAAAAAAATGTGATAAGTATGAAATTACTGTGATGGTATCTCATGGATTGTCACTTTCTCTCCGATGTCCTTTTATGGCTCTCCTCGGTGGTTACAGGAACCGTCTCAACCATCCTTTGCCCTTCATTGGTGAGCTTGTCGACAACCTTTCTGAACCACTCCTCGATGTAGCTCCTCATTGGCGCCACGTTGATTTCATGCCAATTTTTATATTGAATAGTTCACCTTCCAATTCCCTTAGATCAATAGAAATGTTCCGTAATGCTTCTTCAATATCTTGATTTTTAATTGAATAATCAACTAACCAGTTTTCCACGTCATCTTCACCATATTCAAGAATGCCATAGAATTTTTCAAATGACAACCCTTTAAAGATCTCAACTTGTTCATCAAATTCTTTCTTGGTTAATACAAATGAGTTGAGTATCCATTTTGGGTCTTGGACCTCAATGGTTCTTCCAGCTAGATCTATCTCAGTTAGCTTCTTTAATAATTCCTCTCTTCTATTTATGGCTTGGCTGCATGCTTGAACAATATCATTCAGGTTGTTTACCTTTTCCTTCCAGCATGCATTCAATTGTTTTATTCAGTTTGGAGAAGGGAGGTCCTCCTCTCTTCTTCTCAATTCTATCATATTAGTAACTTTAACACCAAATGGTAAAACCACATCTAGGTAGAAACCTTCCTCGTTTTTCAAATCTTCTTGCAGATATTCATGAAAAGCATGTGCTCTCGTTCCAAAAGAGACCATGCTCTTTGACATCTCCCAAGCATATGTTATTAATTCCATTCTTTTCTTGATATTGTTTTCTACATAGCCTTGGGCTGATGTGAGAAGGCTTGCCAATCCTTTTAACTTTGTCGCAGGTGTGGTAGGCACGATCATTGCTAAAAATCTAGCAAGTACTGGAAGGGGCATTAAAGCTTCCTCCAATTCTTTGATTCTCTCCTTTAAATTGAAATTCTCCACTTCAAGGACTCCAATAGAATTGTCTAGAGAATCTCCAATTGCTCAGTGTATCTGGGAAATTTGGGAAGGCTGCATGTTCCGTAGGTTAATCTCTGAATGAGATTTCCCCTTCTTATTCTTTACATCTATTTTCTCAATAATCAAATTTTTGGATTCGCTGTAAAAAAAAATGCTCTGAAATGAAAAGGACTCTTCTTCGTCGAAGGTCTCGGTCTCAATTATTTCCATCTAAGGGTTCTGGTGAGCAATGTTCTCTATCTAGTCGACATTGGGGAACACTTTATCGATGTCAATTTCAAGTTACATATCCTTGAGGGAGAAGTCATGGATATCACCTTATCCTCGAGGTCCCTCCTCTTCTTGCACAATGTTTTTTCTTTTCTTCCTTAAGGGAAGTTTATGAGAACTTTCATTTTTTCCAGAAGGAGGGTTCTTATCTCCTCCTCCACCTTAAGAATTGTGGGTTACTTTCTTACTTGGGTAGACCATTGGAGCGTTGCTCCGAGATGTTGTACTCTTTGGCGTGACAATGGAGGATTGGGAACTTTTCTCACCCATAAATTTTCCTCTCTGCTTGTACAACTCATTGGTGTTGAGTATTGTCTCTAGGTCATCGGTGTCATGAGCAGGAGTGCCTAAGGCATTGTCTCCATGTTCATTCAGAATAGTGTTAATGAAAGAATTGATGAAACGAACAACCAATAGATGTTATACAAAAATACCACTAGGGTCAAACCCTTTTGCTTTTTCAACATATTTTAAATTGAAGTTGTCGAAGTGGCCCGCAAATTCACCAATCTTGTTCATATTTCTAAATATGAAATCCAAGAGTTTCAAGGAAGAGGTATGAATTGATTTTTTCTCTTTTCATGGAAAAAATGCATCCAGTAGGTGTATTGCCTTGCTATTTCAACAACACACATTTTTTCAGATGTGTGGCACGGAAGGAAGGATTTTCTTTGGATCCAAAAATCCATATAAAGTTATAATTTTCCATTTTCTCCAGTGTCCCCTCCTACCCAAGAACTTACTCTCCTAGTCAGACATACGGGGATAATTCTTTCCAAACAAAAATTCTTTAAAAACTGAGACAAAATCATTAAAGACTTCATAAAAATGACGGGAGGCCTTGTGCCTCCACAATGTTTGATACCAGAAGGTTACTGGGTCGAATTCACAGTTTACCTTCTTGCACATAGATAATCTCAGGAACTGACAACAATGCATTATCGAAAAAACCAAATAAGATGACACAAAAAATTTCTTCTTCTTCTTGTATTGCACCAATTGGGAAGATATTTCAATGGAAATCAACTTACCCCAATCGAAGATGTCCTGTTATTTGACCATAAAATATAGAATGTAAAGAATCATCCAGGAGATGTTAGCCATGGTTTCCTGTCTTGTTATCCTCGTAAAAATCCATGCAATTTCTCGGAAGGGATTTTTAAATGAGCCAACCTGCAAAATTGTGATGTCCTCGGGGATGATCGTTGGGTTCTCTAGGAATTTAGGTAAGAGGTCCAGTCCATTGTCATGATTTTTTAAGAACTCCCTGCAATCTTCACCTTTGAAGGTGAGCGTTGGCTTGGGAAGCATCAACATCTTACTAAAAACCTGAGGTGACAGAGAGACAGGGGAATGGTCCCACAACTGCATGATCCGTTGGCTTGGAATGTATCTCTCAGTGCACCAGGTGACCAACTCCTTACAATCAAAATCTCCCAGGACACACCCTACGCAGGCAATTCCAGACATCTTGATTATTTCCTTCTCGGCAAAAGGGGATGAATAATAGGAATATTCTCTGGACCACTGAAAAATCTTATCCTCACATCCAAAAATATTTAGTGTATCTCCACAGAAATGTTGCCGAGTTGCTGCCATAAGTCGACGAGAAAGTTACCTTGCTCCAAATTATGTTAGGAATGAACGCTAGAGGGAGATGATATAATCCTCTGTAAATCAAGTTTTAATGTGTTTTAATAGGAGATATCCTTGATCCTTTCACTTATTAATGACCATCATTTCGAACCTGTATGGTAAGTTATTAGCATTAAAATCATAGTAAATGTGCATTGGGAAGGGAACAAGGGTGGAGGGTGACGGACGAGGGAAATATGTGACTTGATATTTTTGTTAACCCGGGAACCCATGAACCCGAGAGCCCGCGATGGTATGAGGCACGAAATTTTGGTAACTGTGGGACAACGCGACGGTCGGATGGATTCATGTAGGCGGAATGACACTTAGGCAGTTCGGGGAGTCCGGGGGTCAAAATGTAGATCGCAAAACTCTTTGGTGCAATGTGTCTATCACAAAACATAGGAACATGAAAGCTCGATCCTATCAACATGGAAACCCACGATCATAGAATTGGCTAAGTATGGAACAACACAACGGTCGGTTGGAATCGTGAAGTGAAGTTGTATATGGAGGTGAGAAATTGTAAGTTCACCAACCTGGGAACCCGTGGTCTAAAATGTGACTAAGTGTTAGAACTAGAAAGGGATAGTAAGAGGGAAAAAATAAAAGGTAAAAACGAGTAAGTGTAGAAGGGGGGAAAAAAAGGGAGAAAAAAATTAGGGAGAATAGAAAAGGGGAGGGAATTTTTTCGGAAGCGGAAAATGACCTCAACAACCCTATAAAGATAAAAAATACCAAGATTCCATGGACATGGAGGCATTGCAAATGATTTTCAAGAAGATTTCTAATGAGATCATTGATATGAAGAAAAACATTGGGAGGGTACATCAAACGCTAAAAAATTATTCAAGTTCACACCTAAGAAAATCACTTCCCCAATAACCAAGACCACTCTTCCCACATAAGGAATCAATGTTGAAGAGTTCATAAAAGTATTTAAATATTGGGTGAATGACACCTCTACTAAATCAAAAGAGGAGGAAGAAGAAAAAGGGGAAACAAAACAACAAGACCAATCCCACGACACTAAAGGACAAGAAGAACATGAAGTGAATTCTTTTTGGGATATCTCATACAGTCTATTAGAAGAAGAAGAAGACGTCGAAGAAATTCACATGTCCCAAAATGTTGTAACCACTAGGAGTGGAAGTAATACATCCTCCTTGGATTATCCTTCAACCTCTGAACCTGTTAAGGCAACATCTACTTCCCAGAAAACACATCCCAATGGTAAACCAACTGCACACTCTCCACCTCCATATAAACTCGATTATGATTTCCTGGAAGACTTGAAAAGAATATAGGCTAACATTTATCTTTTTGATCTTATGAAATACCCAAAATTCAAGAGAATTGCATTAAGACCTTGTAGGGAACACCCTCAAACAATACCCAAGAGGCTAATGCAGGAGGAAATAAAGGAAAGGGGAAGGTCAACCAAATTTGTGAAATTGAAAAGACAACCCCAAAGAAGCAATATGTTGAACATGCATCTCTCATCAGAAAACATGTCAAATTCTACCACCCCACCTTTCTTCTTGACCTTTGAAATCTGCAATAGAAATGCCCATAATTGTATGGTCAATTTAGGATCTTATTCAAATGTCATGCCTCTTAAAGTTTGTGAAAAACTTAACACTAAACCTGAAAAGTCTAACATCCAAATAATATAGTTAGATAGATCAAGTGTTAAGGTCATGGGAGGATTAAAACATGTTTTGATAAGATTGGCACCCAACCCAAAGGTCCACTAGATAATAGACATCATTGTGATAGACATTCTAGAAACATATGGATTGTTACTAAGTAGATATTGGTCTGCCATTTTACATGGATATTTTGTCATTGATTGGTCTCATCTATGGCTGTGTCATAATGGGAAACATAATCAAATCAGAGTAGACATGGAAATATATATGAAACATGTGGTAACAGACCTAAATGATCCCAATGAACCTATAATGTTCAATTGTTCGATTCTAGGAAATTACAACTTAGGTTATTTCTTTGGAAATCACATTGTCGAAACTTCCCCACACGTGGAATCATCCACACAATATGAAATCCTTCATTGCACTCATATTTTTGAGCCACACTGTAACATAATAGATAAGACTAACACTAACTTCCATGTATAGACTAACATAGTTTATGAAGGTAATTTTTATGTAAATATTAGTTCTCATGGTAGGAATAGCTTAGAAAACAAAACAAACACAGAGTCTCGAGATAATCCTGGTAGAAATCCTTATATGTGGACTCTATTCTTTGATGGATCCAAGTCTAATGAAGGTGCGGGTGATTTTTGCATACTAAAATACCCTAATGATAAAAAGATTATAATTGCATGTAGAATTGAATTCCAATGCACCAATAACATTGTTGAATATGAAGCTCTCATCCAAGGATTGAAGAAGGTAGTGGACATGAAGGTGAAACAAATAAAGGTATTTGGTGAATCAGAAGTTGTAATAAGGCAGGTAAGAAACACTATTCATTTCCTTTCTACTCACCTCAAGCATTACCAACAAGAGGTATGGGATTTGATTAAAAACTTTCATGCATTCAATATTATACCTATCCCTTGTTCATTGAAGTATGATGCATAATTGTTGGTTAATGTGGCATCCAAACTAATTCCATCAGAAGATATAATGCTTGACACATTTTCTATGGAATTACTATACAAGCCCTTAGTACATGATGACATAAATAATTGGAGGGTTTTTGATGATGATAAATAGATCATAAATTTCTTGCATCTGGAAGATAATTTCAAAGATTTTTCCATTGAAGAAGGCCATCATGAGAAAGATGTGAATTCAAACACAAGAAGGTTAGCAGACTTAGTAGATGGGAACAAGGTCACTTCATTCAAAAACATTTTGAATTCTGTGGGAAGACTTGAAAAACTATATGATCTCCAGGATAACTTTAAAAATGTTACCAACTTCAAAACAAATAGTTCGCCAATGCAGTTTGAGGTGGTGAATTGTGGGATAGAAAGTACACCCCAGAATGGCAACCTTGGAAAAAATTGCTCCCCGACTGAAAAACAAGCCTTCATCAAACTTTTTAAGGAGTACAAAGACATCTTTTCCTAGACATATGATGACCTTAAGACATATGAAACCAAGATCATTCAGCCTGTCATTCCTATGAAGCATCAAACAAATCCATTTCAATATAAATTGAGAAAGATACATCCAAATTTGGAACCTTTGGTGAAGGAGGAACTAAATAAACTCTTGGTTGCAAGAATTATTTTTCCAGAGAGACATGCCCAATGGATAGCGAGCCTAGTAACCGTAAGGAAGAAGAATGGCGATATCATATTATGTGTGGACTTCAAGAACTTAAATAGGGCATATGAGAAGTATGATTACCCTATACCCCCTATGGAAAAAATATTGCAATGTGTCTTTGGTTATGAGATGTTGTCCCTACCAAATGGTTTCTTGGGTTACAATAAAGTCCTGGTTGCTCACGACGGTCAATTAAAAACTTCTTTTAGAACCAAATGGGGAACATATGCATATAATAAAATGCCACTTGGGATCATCAATGATGGAACAATTTTTCAAAGGGCCATGGATATTGCATTCAAAGGATTGATTGGAAACTGTGTAGTAGTATATCTTGATGATGTGACTATATTTTCCAAAGATAAAAGGGAACATGGTTGTCACTTGAGAAATATCTTTGACAAGTGCAGAAGATATGACATATCCCTCAACCCTAGGAAATATATCTTTGCAGTAAATGAAGGGAAAATTATAGGATTTGTTGTATAGAAGGTTGGGATAATGATAGAACTTGAAAGAATGGAGACCTTTTCTAAAATCCCATATCCACACAACAAGAAGTCCATGCAATCCTTCCTTCGAAAAATCAACTTTGTAAGAAGGTTTATCCCCATATTTTTCGAAACTGTCAAACCTTTCCAAGACATGATAAAGAAAAAAAATGATTATAAATGGGGCCCCAAAGAAAAAGAATCATTCATCAAGATCAAGGAAGAAATAGCAAAATCCCCAACATTACTAAGCCCAAATTTCCACAAAGATTTTATTCTTTACACCTTTGTCTCTAATATTTCATTTGTTGTAGTCCTCACCTTGAAAAATGATGAGGTAATGAATTCCCAATCGCCTTTATGAGTTTTGGGATGAAAGGAGAAGAACTTGATTATCCAGAGGTAGAAAAACAAGCTTATGCAATCGTCAAGGCAGTTAAGCATTTCAGATCATGGTGTCCGAAATTTTTTCACAAATAAACCAGTATCCCCTCGGATCTCCATATCCTTCATAGAGAGGGAGTGTTGATTCTAAGAGGGGGGGGGGGTGAAATGGTATCAAGTACAATTTATCACTTTTTTAACTTTAAATTTTCGATCAAATAAATGCATCCAATATACAATAAAGAGTAGAAGAAGAAATACATGGTGCACAAAATATTTAGGTGGAAATCCATGAAATTTTTTTCTTATATAATAAAAATATTGCATTCATAGGAAGTTACAACTTCCATTATTCTCCACATCCAAATAGAAGGAGGCTTCAACCCCTTAGTTTACAAGCTCCAAGATAAAGGAAACAACAACTCCCTATATTCTCCAACTCCAACTAGAAGGAGGCTCCAACCTCCTTTCCTTGCCCCTTCCTTCCACCCTCAAATATGCATATAAAAGAATCAACATGTCATTGTCACTGTCACTGTCTCTATCACTATCATTGATACACCATTATCATCAAATTAGGTCCACATAGAATGTCATTGTTACTGTCATTGTCTTTGTCACTATCATTGATACATCATCATCATCAAAATGGGTCCACATAGAGATCCTAGGTCCACATGGTTCCACACATAAACCTCGACAACCACATAGAAACATGTGCAAATAATCAACCTTCTATACTATAGTGAACCCATAGCAATGATCAAAATTTCACCATAAGAATAGAAAATATCCTTCATAAGAGCTCCTTATCCTCTCAGTACCTTCGCTACCAAACTTGTGCTAATATATCACAAGATTGGATACTCTAAAAATGTGAAAATCCATCTTGTATTTATAGTAGTTTTGTCCCTATTTTTAGTTTCTGGGCCGACCTAGCTGAACTATCCTCATTTTTCTGGCTGGGTTTTCAAACAAAAATTCATATCTCCTTATTCCTAAGGATTTAGGGGGACTTCCATATACCATTGGAAAGGTCTCAGAATAAGATTTCAAACCATTTAACTTGTGCTTATGTAAGTTAAAAATTCCCTCAAAGAAATAATATCCAAATTCACCACAAATAATACTTTCAACAATCTCCATATTGCAATTTTTATCTTGGACATATGTAGGCTTCTTCACTTGACTTTCGGGGATTATTCACTTGGTTTTAGGGATTCTTCAAAGCGTATTCCCGTGAGAGACATGCTTAAAGCTATGCTACAAAGGGACCACTTTGGGGAATCCTTCAAGTAAACCTATAGGCTTCTAAATGATAATCACCAATGACTGACTGACTTTGACATCAATGAAAACACCATTCAACAGGGAGGTGGTGGTGTGCCACTTTGATGGTTGTCGATGGTTTCAATGTTGGAGGTGGAGGTGTCAGTGGTATTGACTACTTCAATTTTTGACTAGATTCTTTGTCTAATTGTTTCTATATGCTTCGACTGGTGTCTCTTAAATTTCTTGTTTGGTCTCCTATGTCTGGAAATCTTGGTCTTTATACTTTACTAAAATGGTTCTCTCTAATCGCATATTGTTAAAATAATGTAACTGCAAAGAGTTTTCTTATTATAATTGCTATTTTATTCATAGGATTAATCCCCATTGTGGATTAATCATGTCGGTAATTGTATTAGGACCAAATCCCCTTTTGTGGATTGGTCAACAAACAATTATAATAGGCAGAATAAGAAGTCGGCCCCAACAGTTATTATTGAGACCCAGAAATATAATAAAGGTAGGTTTACCCACCTAGAGTGAGAGGTTGGCCCTGCCAGTGAAACTCTTTCACACGTGTCAGTCTTGTATATATAGGGAGGCTAGCGCCTCACTTTAACATACAACTCACTTGCTCAGTTTGAGAGACAAGTTTTGATCTGTTACCGACAAAGGAGAGAGGAAGAAGAGCGACGCATCTTTTGGAGAGGACTATCTGTATTGGTTTGAGTTATCTCTTGACATTGTATTGGCAATTTATGATAAGGAAATTTTTGCTGGGTTTTCTTCCCCTAGAGGGTTTCCCAAGATAAATGTTGTGTCTCTTGTGAATGTGTATTTCTCAGTGATATTGTTCTTATGTTGTTGTTATCTATTGAAATGAAAAGAACTATAATAATGGCATAAACATTAACATGGTATCAGAGCCAACCTGAAGGAAGCATATTTCGCAAGAGGAAAAATGTCACTGTTACCATACCTAAAAATTAGGGTTTTGCAAAAGTGAAGCTTTTCAGCTCCAAA